>JAKTQM010001436.1:13343-31538 GCA_030558825.1 Blastobotrys niveus
AATGCAAAGAAGTATAAAGCAACAGTGCAAGCAATGCTCGACACGGAATACGGAGCTATGCTCCGCCATACTTACTTTATGGAAATTGTCATAGCAAACACACCATTGAACTTTGAAGACGTTCATGACATCCTCAACGAAATCGAAGGCGAGGAGAAACCTGCTGGGGTGAGCGACGGCGAACCTGCAGATCCAAAGTTGGTTACTAAGTTCAAGTACGCTGCGGAAGAGCTAATCAGAGAAACAGCGGGGGGTGCTATTGACGACAAGTGCTAGTTAGCTTTCTAGACGATTCTGATATCTGTTCCATACATGTGTCAACGAATAGTTACGGAATTCTCTTATGCAAATGTCGTTATTAACTTGAATAAATACGCTTAAATATCAATTATAACACAATATCCATAAAAAAATATATTCCATACTAGCTTCATTGAGTCATGTCCCCACCACAAGCGGAAAGCTGGGGGAAGTACCACTGGAAATTACATTAAAACAAGAAATTGGACGGCAGATGCGATTTCCTGTAGATTGATGCGATAATTTGTAAAACCGTCACCGTAGATAGATCAGAAGTATATATAGGGGAATTGGTGGTGGGCCATGGCTATCCGATCGAGCTGGATCAACGACGACGCTCGTCCCCTTCCCACTACAATTTCTGGCAGTTGCAAATCCTGCGAAATTGCAGTGCTATAGCAACGTGCAGATTCCTTTGTCGGGCCGGATCGCCCCAAACATATAAACAAAAACGAACAATCAGAAATACTGTAATTGATCGAAGTTTTGTGTCATTTGAATTTGTATCGGGCGACTCTTCATAAACTGTGAGATTATCCTTCAACCCTGCATTTTCTATCTCTAGAAAAAAATAAACTGGAACGAATAGGAACTTATTAATCTTTAAGATCATGATATTGATAATCGTTGGTATTCAACATTTCCACTTCTGCCTCATTCCAAGTCCAGCTTTTTAAAAAGGGGCGAGAAGAAAAGTTGCACCAGCCAGGACTGAGAGATCTATTTTGCTTTTTCCTGGTCCTGCAGTGCGGCTCAGCGACAACCTTGCTTTATCCTGTACCCATCATGTAAAGATCCGAGGTAGACAATTAACCGCCAAATTCAACTGTTTGGCCGCTACCATTTAGCTATTACATCGTCAGCCAATCGTGGCGTCTGTCGGAAAACGTAAAGGGACAGTTTTTGCATACATATTGATCATCTTAACTGTGAATGCCTCGTCGGTATCATTGACAAACCTTTTATTGTGTATTCTATAATAGTCCCAAGACAGGAAATTGCTAAATTTACTACAAGACAGCCTCGCGTGGGGTTGCTGCTCGATACGTTTTAGCGGCAAACTTTGTGGCCCTTATCACAGAATTCCTCGTCCAATAAAGCAAAATGGCGCTGCACAGCCCCGGCGGTGGTCCTTTTATCGATTGGTCTACCTGTCCCCTTAAGAGTTCAATGCCACATGTCAACCAGAAACAAGTGGCAGGGACCACTTGTTCTTTAATAAATAATATAGGCTCTTCGAAAGATTTGATAGCTACGCGGCTCAGATAATGACGGACCTGCTAATAGTTTTGCTTAACCCCATCACGTCGAAATACACCGTACGATTGCTTGCCATGAGGCCAAAGATGATCGAGCCGCGTGCGGCTGTGTCCGACACCAAAATTGACTTGTATACTAACCCGAAATCCCTAATAAACCAGAATACGGTGGACAAGGTGCCAGAGCGACCATCTTCTATAGCAGACCCTTGAAAAGGGTTTGCATTTAGAAGGAGCCGGCCATTGGCAATGCTTATATGTACTATTATTGGGTTAACGAAAGAGAAGGGGTAAACTGAGAGGCGTGCGCACGCTCACTGCTACTTGTTGGGAGAGAATATATTAATTTTTAGAACGGGCTCCAACTCAACATGAACAAGCCATAATACTTAAGAAATGGACAAGAACCATCGAAATAGATCGTTTGCAACAGAACGAGAGCTTCCAGCAGATTACCGGTAAGATTTTTGATACCGCGCTCTGGCACCTTGTCCGCCGTATTCTGGTTTATTAGGGATTTCGGGTTAGTATACAAGTCAATTTTGGTGTCGGACACAGCCGCACGCGGCTCGATCATCTTTGGCCTCATGGCAAGCAATCGTACGGTGTATTTCGACGTGATGGGGTTAAGCAACATACTCTTTGGTTCTGGTTGTCGGGAATCAGCGACAAGCAAGGTTCGGTCGTAGGCAAGGAAAGCCTTCTTCAATTCATTCTTGGATTGTTCGTCGACGTACTTTTGGTGGAAGGCAACGACACTCTTGGCAATGGCTTGTCGAATGGCGTAGATTTGAGAGGTGTGACCACCACCGGTGACACGAATTCGAATGTCCAAGTGGGCGAACTTGTCGAGACCAACAACCATGAGTGGTTCGTAGACCTTAAGTCGGAGGATTTCTGGTTGGACCAAGGTGATTGGGGAGCCGTTGACCTTCAAAAGACCCTTACCAGCCTTAACGTGGGCCACAGCGGTGGCATTCTTCTTCTTGCCGAAAGTCTAGATGAAAAAAATTAAGACGTTAGTTCGCTATTCTTACTACTCCACGCAGAATCCATATCGTTCGATGGAGGCCAGTTGGTTTTCAATCCAGATCGACAAATACTATCGTAACAGCACTTCTGTCTGGCAATGAACTTTCTTTCGACTCTTGTATGGATTCTGATGGTCTTTCTTGGTTGATAATAAACGTACTTGGATGCTTGGCTTAACGTCGTACATTGTGTATATGGTGTGAAGATATGTGACGAGTGGTGTGGAAATGTCGTAGTATTGAAGGACACAAGAGCTTTGGTGATGGTGTGCGCGGCCCCGCCCCGAAAATTTTTTATTTTTCCCTCTGCCCCCTTTCCTGGTAACGGAATTGTCAAGAAAGAGTCGCCTGGGACAACAGAGAACTCAAACTTTCTGCGTGTAAAATTCAGAACATCTGAAATGTATTTCCAAATTAGGCATTCCCAAAAAACCCTATACCAACCCACTCAATTTTCGATTCGAGGCCCAAACAACCTCCATCACCATCAACTCTAGATATCCCTTCAGGTAGACGATAATTACAACACACAACACAATGTCTGAAGCTGCCGTATCCTACGCCGCCCTCGTCCTTGCTGACGCTGAAATCGAAATCACTGCCGACAAGTTGTTGGCCTTGACCAAGGCTGCTGGTGTCGAAGTCCAACCAGTACGTTTTATCAAAGAATGCGATATAATAAAGACATCTAATAATGCTAACCGTTTTGTAGGTTTGGGCTAATGTTTTCGCCAAGGCTCTTGAAGGTAAGGACTTGAAGGATACTTTGTTCTCTTTCGGTGCTGCCGCTCCAGCCGGTGGTGCTGCTCCAGCTGCCGCTGCTGGTGAAGATGCTCCAGCTGCCGCCGCTGAAGAAGCAAAGGAAGAAGAAGAATCTGATGAAGACATGGGTATGGGCTTGTTCGATTAAACTAATTAGCAACTACCTATGACGACGTTGTTTTATGTACATTTTTGAAGTAATATGGCGTTAATGATTTCGGATGATTTATTATTTACAAGATCACACAGTTCAATTGGTTCTTTCTCTTTGCCTTTAAGCATACCACTGTAGACGTGATTGCAACATTTCACTAGTGCCTCTGCTCTGCTATTAATTTTTGCCGTGCCGATATAACCATTCTGGGTTAATTGCGTGCAATTTCCCCTCTAGCTCACAAAGTAGCCCATGAATGTGTGAGAATATACTGAAAAATCCGACAGTACTGCTAAAATGATGATTGTAGATCTGAATGCTTCTTGCCAAACTTCAATTAATAGACCATCACTTGTGCTTATGCCTGCAACCGTTGGTTGGTAGTATATGTGTAGGATACTTGTGGGATGAAGGTGCGGACAGATATCGCATGTACGGCGACAAGCCGTAAATGCATGACTTCCGACAATCGTTCCGAAGTACCTCCCTCAAACCTTCCTCGCCTGATCGAAACTGTAATGGAGAATGCCTCTATCATTAGTGAGAGCATCCTGTAACATAAATAGTTATGTTTCGCTGGTAAGCACAACCTGTGGTGTCATTCCGATCGTGCAGATGAATGCGGCTCTTAACCAAGCATGAGAAACCTCCAATACTGGCAAGGGTGAACTTGGATAGTGTACAAGCTTCTAGCTAGGGTAATCTTCAACATGTAAAATGGCTTATTGCAGGGTTTTACGGGGGTAGGTTAATACATATAATATATTCAAGCGGCATGCACCATATGCTTTACGATATCGTCTGAATTTTCCCCAAGTAACTGAAACTATAATAGGATGGCAAGGTTGGGGCTTGTTATCGACAACTCGATCGAGCTCGAGACAGCCTGTATGTATAGATGAACTCAGGAATTTGACCTCGTTTAGAAGTACGTTTGACCTCGTTTAGAAGTACGTTTGACCTCGTTTAGAAGTACGTTATTAATTAACAATTATATCGGAATTGACATACTTATAGCTGATGCTAGAAAAGCAGACAACACTGTCGCATACCACCAATGACTGCTTCCGATGATCGTGAAAATATAACTGTGATTAATGAGCTTGATAGTGGATTTAGTCAAAGTTTAGGCATTATTAATCGACACCATTAGTTATTATTGGTAAGAAATAGATATTTTCGGTCACAATTGCCGCCTACATACTTGGCTTGCAATTCTTCCACTGCAATCTTTTTAATATGTAAAATCATGGGAAATAAATAGCTGTACTTGGCTGCCAGAAAATGCAGGGTAAAAAAAAGAAAAGAAAAAGAAAACCACAACGTGCGGCTCCCAATCTTTTCCTCTCTTTCAAAACATCACCAACAATTTGTGATACCAATAATGTCATGTACGCATACTCTGATCACAAAAGAACTGTTATATTGCTAACATGAAAAGAGAATGGTTACCAACAGGAACTTTAACGGTCGTTGGTGCAGCAATTAGTACCGTTGGCTCTATTCTATAGCGTAGGGCTTTTCTTGTTTTTGCCCAGGCGGACCAGGGTACGCAGTCACGACCAATGAAGGGCGGCTAGCCTTCTACCAGTTCCAGCCACATGAAAGCTGTTGCAATCTTTTTTCTGCCCCTTTCTTAATGGAATCTGACTCTTGTTTCTCTCTCTTTTTTTTTTTCTCTCTTTTTTTTTTCTCTCTCTCTTTTTTTCGATCTTAAATTTTGGTCAACACGCAACAATGGTTGGAAACGAGGAACACGTCCATCAATACCAACCAAAGCCCACCGACAAACAACCTGTGCACACATACAGTGGCTTCAACGAATTGCCGTTAGAGATAATGCGAATCATATGGGGCTACCTGGAAGAGTCCGACATAGAACGTCTATTGATGGTGAACAAGTCATGGTTCCACGGTTTGTTAGAATACTACTACGATGACTGCCGCAACCGCTACCACCCCTATTACAGCCGCTACGTACGATGCATTAAGGAGGTGGTGAAAGCATGCTACAATAACCACAACGCTACGGGAAATGAACAAGAAATTTCTGTCCAAATGCAAAGGCTGAATGAACTATACGCTCCTCATATCGTTAAACTGCAACTGAGCTCTGATGATGATGATAAAATAATATGGGCACTCGATCACGGACTGGAACTGCCAAATTTACGAAGTTTTATTCTTCTCGACCAAGATCTTAGCCGGATTCCTCGAAAGCTGCTGGCTAATCTAAGCGATCTTACGTTTCATAGTTGCTGGAATGTCTCTGACTTCGTCGACGCCATCATCAGCGGTCCCAGTAGCCACTCGCTCGAGGTGATAGAACTAACTCTAACTCCCGACAATGGTATCTGCGATGACAGTGATGAATTGGATATTGCACCTAACACCTTCTTTAAGGACAATCAACGTTCAACCAATATGCCAGTAGAGGACAACGAAGGACCGATAAAGCGGCTTTTTGCACACCTTCCGTCACTGAAAAAAATCCGCCTTGGGGGGCATATAACGTTACGGGAGCTGGAAACCCTTGCTATGAGCCCATCTATTCGAAAGTTCTCAGCATTAGGAACGATGCACGCACTCCGGGGAGATAAGTCAACGAAGATAAATCATGACGATCAAGTGTTTCACAAGAACATCAGAGAGTTTCTTGGACGGTTGGAATCGTTTCGAGCCTCGCTAAACGGAGACTACTGTTTTGCAGCCTCGTGCCACTTTTTTACCCAATGCATCAGGTATTGCACCAACTTGCGATGGGTCGAGGCTGACGTTGGTTTGTTTAATCAAGAAGACCTAGTCGATATGTGTACTGCGCTCGGATCTTCTTGCGAGGGGCTGGAATGTTTAAAACTTGCAACTTATCCGGCAATGCTTGAAGACGTAAACAACGAGCATTTACTGGATCAAGACGTGGTGAGGAAGCTGTTGGTCGAGCTGAAACACTGCTACCGGCTTGAGGTCCTGGAACTACAGTCCAGTGGCGAGCGCGATTATATCAAGTCGATTGGAAGTTTCATTTTGGATGGCATCAACTTGGCACCGTTTGTGAACTTGAAGGTCATATATATCCCTACAGGTTTATTAGGCAAGTGGAGCATTAACCAAAAGTATCGGGAGAATTGGTTCCCCTTGATGCACATTGGCGCCGAATGCCGTCTACTCGAGGAACTGTTTGTGGCCCACGTGTATGTGGACCAGGATACTTTGCGGCACGAAGTGGGAGATAGATTTGGTCAACAGTATGTGTTATTTCCGAGGCTTTATAAGCTTAATATGGTGGATATCACTGCCTTGAGCAAAAAATATTGCTTGCACTCGCTGTTAGAATGGCACTTCCCTGCCGTCAAGCTAGACCACACCTCGCTTATCGGATTGATCTGTTATCATTGTAACGGCATACTTGATACCGAAGAGGGATAATCTGACAGCAGATATTGAGATCCTGTCGTGGGATGTTCTTCTGTTTGAGATAAAGTAGTTGTTGGATTATATAACTACATAATAATCATTATATTTTCCGATATTGCAGTCCATATTATAACTTCACTAGCGAAGAGTCTGCCAACCTTGTTGAGAAGCTATATCTCAACAGATAATTTTGTAGAAAACACAGTAAAGACACCAAAACTGTGCGATGTCACCCCCCTCCCCCCTCAATTCCTTATCGATAAATATAAATTATCTTAGCCTCATCAGCCCGACATGCGGACCACCATTTCCCCACCGAATTATCTGCTATCTTTAACAATTTATACTTCTAGAAACTTGAAATATCACGCCAAGTATTGCACTCACAGCCCACTATGGTTTGAATTTCTTTCAGACGATGTGTTTCTACGCTACCGAGTAACACACAGTTGGAACGTCAAGCGTAGTCACCATCTACACTCTAGCCCAATGGCGCTCTTTTGGCTATCTTGACCATTTCATGCGCCGGCATTACATTTTCATTTCCATCCTAGTGCCAATTATATCCGTGAGTGATGGTTTGTACTCTTTGGTGTATCTAGATACCGTTATGCATTGCTACGTTTAGTTCAGTGCAATGCATGTTAAACTTTGAACATAGCTAAAGGTTTCTAAAGCGCTTTCCTTTTGTGCCTTGGAGCCGCACATTTAGCGGCCCATGGATCACTTCGAATCTTGGGGTGCGCATAATGTTTCTTTTCCAACAAAAAATGACACACAACACACTCACACTTATACACGCACACACGTACAGTTATGGATAGCGAGACTATTGTGGAGCTCGTAGCACAAGGAGAGCAGAAAGACTTTTTTTTCGAAAAAGACTGGAATAGAGTATACAACAACCTGCATAATGGGTTTGAGGCGAGGATTGAGAAGGAGTTGCAGGAGTTGATAGAGCTTTGTGATGACATGGATGTAAGCAATGTGGAACCGCAACCGGAGTTAGTTGCAGAGCAAGAACACAATGTAGAATTGCAAAAAGTTATGAATGATTTATGGGTTATAAGGTCTGGGTTTCAGGAAGTCGACGCTTTATTAGAGCTAGACGAGCTGAGTTCGAGTTTGGCATCGTTGGAGACGGTCAGCAGCAAATTGTCAGTATTTGAAAATAAGTATGGATGTGTCTTGGTGAATAGTTTGAGAGCACAGGTCTTTAAAATATCAAAAGACATCATTAAGCGAGTAGAAGATGCATGGAAGAAGGCTATTACGTTTAATGATGGCATTCAAGTGAACTTGAGCCCAGATGTGTATGAAGTTGTGCAACAACAGGATTCTGGGATTCAAACGCGCAAAGAAATGCTATTGCAGGATATTGAAGATAAAGTGATCGCTCCAATATTAGACTTGAAGGTGAAACATGTGCATGATTCGTTGACTTTTGACTATGGAAGCCCTAGTTTGTCGGAATTGCAAGAGGTATTAGAGTCAACATTGACTTTTTTGAATGACGCGTTTAAAGATACGTTATCGACATCACTACCGAATCGCTTCAGTTCCATGATTCTGACAAAACTAACTACCAAAACTATTCCATCGCTGTTTCCAGCGTCTGGACTTGATCGGTTCGAAATGCAGTTGATGGAGTTTGCAGCGTTTGAAGATTTTTTGCAAGATTTAGGATGGATCAGAGGCGGTAACGAGCTTAGGTCGTGGGTAAAAACGTTCAGAACGGAGTGGGTTAATCATAGAAAAGTGGTATATCTGGACCGTATTAGAAGCGAGATTCAAACTGATATGGATGTGATACGTATAACCGACCAGCTGCAGCAAAGGCAACAACAGCAGCCAAAACAACAGCCGGTAAAACCAGAACCACAGCCCCAGCAAGAATCTGATGACTGGAATGACAAATGGGAAAGTGATGACGAAGAAGATGGTGACGATGATAATGATAATGATGTTGACGAAAGCTGGGGCTGGGGTACGGAAGATTCGGAGGAGAATCCTGCAGAACCAACAGCACAAACTACAGCCGAGGATCAAACCGAGAAGCAAACGGCATTGATTTATAGCGGGACTACCAACGTTACCAAGCTGCTCAATATTATTTCAGACTTTGCTGCAGAAATGTCAGACGAGTCTGTCGTTACAATGCAGGTTGGAGACCTGCTGTCGGTATTCCGAGCCTTGACCCCCCTGATTTATGAATCGAGCATTTTGCAGTATAACGACATTACAAAACTTCAAGAATCATTACCAGCATATGTTCCAGAGCGGGATCGGGAGCGGTTAAATCAACATGGTCAACGGTGTTTGAACCAACTGACCGAATCCAGACTTCGCGATATCAATCGTGAACTGCAAAAGACAAAGGGGTTCCGTGATTGCAGCGAAGGGCACAATCTGAGGACATGTCAGAACGCCATTGATCAATGCTGTTTTATTGTTACCCAAGCATGCGATGAGTGGCGTAAGGAAGCATCGTTCCCCCTAGTTTGCAAGATGATTGGTATGGTGATGGAATCATTGGTGACATCTATTATCGCTGCCATTGAAACCCAAGAGGATATTTCCGAAGTGGAATGCAACGAGCTTACCAAATTGATCACCCAAGTCATCGGCTTGGAGCAGCTTTTCAACTTGTCTGGATCCAGTGACGAGCAAACAACCAACATTGCTGCGTTTTACGTACCATCGTGGATCAAGTTCCAGTACTTTGGAGAAATCTTGCAGAGCAAGCTGGTGGATATTTTATATCTATTTAACAATCATGCTTTGATGGATTACTCGCCTACAGAAATTATTAATCTAATTAAAGCATTGTTTGCTGAAAGCGAGCACCGTACTCGTGCCATCAATGAGATTTTGTCGTCGTCGTCGTCATAAGTTAGTAGTAGTTTTTCTATGCAATACACTGTTTCCTCTGTGGTTGAAACGATTTTATTCGAAAGCTGGGCCGCCTTTTCTCGGCTGTGGCATCGTTAAATGCTTTAATACTCCATGAGTCTGGTGGTGGCAGTTGGTTCAATGGAAGCTGCTTCTGGTTGGTCACCACTTTATAATACGCGAATCTCAATCGCAATCGCATTTGGATCGCAAGGTGTTTATTGTCTGGCTTGGATAGACATTTGGAAATACGATATGCATGAGGAGTAGTTGTAGTTGGTGCTACAGGTTTTGTAGAGCTAGTAACAGTTGTAGTAGTGATCATTGAAGTTATAGGAACCAAGTGTGGATTGATGGAAAAAAAAAGTGACGAGACGCGTCGCGGTTAAAAGAAAAATAAAATAAATTAAAAAACACCTACATATCCCCGCGGTATTCACTTCGCCGTTCTCTATATTTCATTGCCCCGCGACCTTTTAATACAATCCCGTCTTTGTTCACTTTACTTCGAGCAGTTTTTGGTTTATCTGGCTGTACTTCTACCGGTCTTTGTATTGGCCTGACATGCTGTTTTGACTTTTCCATCTTCTTACGATACTGGACCGTCCCACATTTGACTATAGTCACGCTTTCTCCTGGTAATGGTCGGTCATCATCATCTACTAGAACGTCTTGGAACTTGATCAGCAGTTCTGATCCTTTCAGTATCTTGCCAAAAACTGGTGCTTTAATGTCCAAATTATCAAGCGTGATGAAAAATTGAGTCTTGTTCGTGTTGCTGCCTGTGCCTTCGTTTGCCATGCACAAATGTCCCTCATTGATATGATCTTGTACATTTTCATCTTTGAATGGATCTACCGGTTCATCAATGGCTCCACCTTGGATAATAAATTCTGGAGCTACAATTCGATGAAACTGAGATCCTACATATTTTTTCTTGAGTATTAGGGATAAGAAACTACATTGAAGGGGGTTAGTCTTGCGGATAGCTGCGAGGGAGAGTGTGAGCATACTTGTTACATGTCTCTGGAGCAAGATCGTCAAATAGTTCAATTATGAGTCGTCCGCGTACAGCATTGCCTTTGATGTCGATGTATACCCTGGATCTCATTGCCCATAGTCGTTAAATAGGGGAAACTCTGGGCTGGGAGTAGATCTTAAAGATAAAAAAAAAATGCCGTGTTACATAATCAAAAATAGCACGGGCAACCAAGATTACTGCAATCATCACCAGAGACGCTTTTTATACAAGTGTCATACTTATCGGCTCATCATGCAATAATAATTCAGCTTTGAAGTATCTATTAAAAGTTATAAAGAAGATTCGACAAAAAACCGTAGACTGTGCCTAACAAGATCTAAGTCATGCGGCTCAGCGCGAGGGAAGATGGGTTAAGACAAAGAGTTGACACTCGAGAGTCACTGACGAATGCCAAAACATAGACCGTACTTGGTAATCTATTACATGTCTAGTAATTGAATATCTAATCACTGTGTAATGGTGATAACCACTCATCTCAAGCCTCATCCCAACCGTAAGCGGGAGCGGGGGGAGCGGAAGTGCTAACTTGCGATTGTTTTTGTTTTTGCCTTTTGTTTCCCGACACACTCCTCCGCATGCAGCAGGGCCGCCACAAACAACCAACAGATGAGCGAACAGACTGATAGCACATCAAACGGCAATTCGGCTGGACAACAGCAGTCATCTTCGAGCAATAACCAGCAGGATTCCAGCTCTTCCGCTCAATTCTGGCCAGCCCCGGAATCAAATCTGGAAGAACAGCAACAACAACAATCCGAAGAGCCACCGGCGCCAAAGGAGCAGCATAGTCAAGAGACACAAGATCATAAACCACAACATATCCGAAAGAAACATGAAAAAAAGAACGGCGCTGTTCCTTTGACTCTGCTAGCAGTATCATTTAAAGAAGCAGCACTAGACAGCCCCACGTTTCGAGCCAGCTCCAATCACTTTAGCGAACAGTTTGATGCATTAGACAGGTGGATAGATGGTTTCACAAAGGCATTGTTACGATTATCACAAGAAATGGATGGTATGTTCTGAAAAAAGGAAAAAAAAAGACTATATCATTTGTTGCTAACTTTTACCCCCCTTTGTTATACAGTAATTCAGGAGATTGTCAATTATATGATATCTCGGTTTGTTCCGGATTTTGTAACTCAAGGATTGATTGATCACGACTATACAATGCTGGTGATGCGACGATTTGCCGAAGCAAATAAATACTACTGGTCCAAGATCATCTCGAGAACCAAGAGCCAAACTACCAAATTGATGGATGCAATGTCCGAGTTTCAACGTGCCGATCTACGGAGCTACAAGGATAGTCGGCGCAATTTTGAAGCCGCACAGAACCGGTACGATTCGCTACTAGCACGATATGCTTCAATGTCCAAAACCAAAGAACCGAGTTCATTACGAGAAGATGCTTTCCAAGTATCAGAAGCGAGAAAAGCGTATACAAAGGCTAGTTTTGACCTATGTTGTATCACAGTCCAGGTGCAGCATAACTTGGACAATGTACTGATTGACTCAATGACAGATGCGTGGGCACTCAAAAAATCATCCGTGACGTTGGTGGACCCTACCTATCAGCGGATAGGGGTTGATATGCATAGAATTAGATGCTGGTCAAGAGTCATGAGCCAAGCAATGAAACCGATAGAGACGGAAATGTTACAGGCTCGAAAGGAAATGGAGGACCAGGTATTAGCAAAGATTGTCCCGTCAAGGAACCTAGAAGACTATGCGCAGAGTAACTCGACTGTATCTCATTTTGTACCAGATGGTAAAAATTCAAGCGACGAGAAACATGGATGGGTATTTGTCAAGACTTCTGTAAAGCCGGCACGACAGGCATGGGTGAGACGATGGGCGTTTGTAAAGAATGGAATGTTTGGATGGCTCGTGTTGGCTCCCAATAAAACATTTGTTCAAGAAAGTGACAAGATTGGGGTATTGTTGTGTAATGTGTCGCCTGAACCGAATGAAGAACGACGATTTTGTTTTGAAGTACGGACAAAGGATACGACTTTGATATTGCAAGCAGAATCATTGGCAGATTTGAAATCATGGTTGCAAGTTTTTGAAGTATCCAAACGTTATGTTATCCAAAACGATCGGGACAGTGATATGTCGTTTGCTTTCCAAAGAGTGTTCCCGCTAATTCCAGAATTTGGGTCTACTCAAAACACTACAATTGATCAAGAACTGACGCATAACAGATCAAACTCTGATGGCGTACTGGGGATGGATAGACCTTCGGTAGAAATTGCCAAGAAAGCTGCTGATTTGTTACAATCTAATGACTCGTCTGATATCCAGAACCTAATGACAGCAGGGAAGAGCGTGTTGACGGGGCCAATGACTCCCGAGGGCTCTTTTAGCGCCGTAGGGCCGTATAATAGCACTCTAGTGCCGTCACCGTTGCTAAATACTCCAATGCCAACGTCCATGACCAAAGAAGCACTTGTGGCAAACTGTTTTACAACACCCACCGCGGTACCTACTGCAACTACTGCTAATTACTGGGGTAGTGTAAACTGGGCATTGTATCTGAAAACTGGCCAGCTTAAACCGCGAGTGAGTACGGCTACAGAAGACAACAATAAAGGTGAAGCAGTGGTTCCTGCATTGGATGTCCAGTATCCTTCATTCTACCCGTCTTCGTTGCGAGCGCAAGATGCGCAAATGCGGGCCATTTTCCAAACTTTGGTCGATGATGATCCTATGGATCGAGTGGTTATGGTATTCCGAAGCATGATATCTCCAAATTCCAAGCAAGAACTCCCTGGACGAATCTTTGTGACCCCACGAAACATTTATTTCTACTCTAATTGTTTTGGGTTTACTACCGTGGTGAAGAAGAATCTCAGCAGCGTTTTCAGTATCGAAGGACATGCTAGCATCAGCTGGGATACGTTGTATGTTGTGGATGATAACGGTACAAATTCCATGTGGAGAGTCTTTTTGGATTCTGGCCGTATGATTCAGAAACGGGTTCAATACTTGGTTGACTTGCTAGATAGCAAATCGCAGATTTCATTGGAAAGAATTATTGAAAAGCTACAAGAAATGGGCAATGAATCAAAGGGCCAAGAGAGTGATGAACAAGAAGACGATCCAGTCAAGCAAATGTTGCAAAAATATCTCACTGTCAAGCCAAATAACACGAGCCAACCTCAGCCTACGGAAGACCAGCAGGACAAGTCATTGTTAATTGACGTTACGAGCGCCATGGACCAGCTGACGTTGGAGAAGCATATTGACATTTCCGCCAAGGCCCTGTTCCATGTCATGTTTGGAGAACAATCGAATGTATTCCAGTACCAAGATGCATCAATGTTTAAGCGAGAGCGCTTGGAAATCTCGCCATGGCATATTTCACAATCACACATGGAGCGAGAAATCGCATACGACTTGGTATCTAGTGGGGTGCTGATTGGACAACAAATCAAACGACGGGTTGTTTCTGTACAACGAATCGAAAAGATGGAAGACAATTCAGTGTATGTGGTGTTTGACCGGCGACCACCGTGGGAGCTGCCGTACGGCGATATCTTTTACCTCACTAGCCGTATGGTCATTACTAGCGACAAGGCCAATAAGAACCGATGTAAGCTGAGCATTTATTCGAGCATTGAATGGATTCGATCCGGGAGACTCACCAAGAATGTGGTGGAAAGCGTGGTGTTTCATCATTTTGGTGCTGAATGTAAAGTACTGCTCAAGCAGATTATGAATGCCAGGGAAAAGCTGGGCAAGCGAGGTATGGCCGTTACGGCGGTGCGTATGTTTGGTAAACTTGGCAAGGTGAATCCAACAACGGATAAGCAGGAACAAGGGAACGACGGAGAGGAACATGAGTCTTGGGAACGAGAAGAGCGCAAGTCGTTGAGTGTATCTCGGTCGTCATTGATGCGATACATGTACGAGTTGACAGTTGGCTGGATTATCAGTGCACTGACTTCGGTGTTCATTTTGTTACAGCGGCTTTTTGAAGCAATCTGGCAGGAAATTACCATCCATAAACTGGTAATTCTAGCCCTAGGATTCTCTTTACTCATGAACTTGTTCTTATCCGGCAAGACTGGTGTGGCATACTGGACCGAGCGACAGGCGCAAAAATTCTCGCAAGAGCTAACAACAGGCGCTGTTATGCAACGATCCCTGTACATGAACGAGATTGACGATATGATCCAACATGGCGATGGTCTAGCTGTTGATTCTGGTAGTCCATGCTACAAGAAATTCCAATCTGTAGCCGACAGTAAATCAACCTTTGGCCTAGAACCACCAGACCGAGCGTCATTGGCGTTTACACAGCGAATCCATCGAATGCGTAATGAACTGGGTACTCGTCGTAACCGACTCATTGTCGCGCTACGTACATTGAACCATCTTGAACGTGAAAGTTTGCTTATCGAATGGCAAAAATGGCTAGTTGGTGAAATCAGTCTATGCGAGATTGTCCAGGAAGGTAATAATGCCACCACCGACAGTGCGCTTGTTTCCTACTGCAACAGCTGTCTCAAGGAATGGGAGTCGCTCTCTTCATTATCAACCAATTGAACCTCGTTTCTATAAAGGATTATTATCACTATACATATATACTACTACACAATGCATTATTATTATTCTATGATACAATTTGTAAAAACACCTCTTCCAGCGTGGTACTACTGATGGAATAACTTTCAATCCCCAGCTCCTCTTTATGCCGTTCAAACAATCTAAACATATCACTCAATTTACCATTTTCCTTCTCATCCTGCACCGGCACGGCCATCTTGATTTGACCCTGACACAACCGGTCACCAATGCGTGACTGAGGTAAATGTTCCTGCACCCATGCGACAATGCTGTCCATCTCGCCCTGCGTTGTGTGCGGCGCAGACTTGCACACGAGATGCACGTGGAACGCGCGGCCATACGCGTCGCGCAAGTACTCTGTGGTACCAACCGTCAATAACCGCTTGGACAAAATGCCGGCACGGTTAGCCAACGCATCGGCTTCTTCCATCGAGTGTGTGGTGAGAATAGTAGCCCGTCCCCGAGATACACTGGCTAGAGTCTTCCACATGATACGCTTGGCATATGCATCCATCCCACTTGACGGCTCATCGAGTAACAATACCGCCGGGTCACCAATCAATGCGATTGCCAACGACAGTTTACGTTTGTTCCCGCCTGACAGGTTATGTGCTATTCGTTTGCTGAACCGGCCAATCCCTACTGCATCAATAATACGGTCCACATGCACTTGAATATCCGACAGCCCCCGTAGCCGAGCATAAAATCGTAAAATTTCTACTACGGTCATCTTGTCCATGGCGTCAAATTGCGGGCATACCCCAAGACGGGATCGTGCTCGAGTACGGTCATGAGCAACAGATAACCCATCCACGTAGATATTCCCTTCAGTAATAGGATCCTCACCACGCAACATGTTGAAGGTGGTAGTTTTACCAGCACCGTTGGGACCGAGTAATGCAAACACTTCGTCTTGCTGAACTCCAAACGTCACATCGTCTACGACTCGCGTCTTGCCGTCATAAGTCTTTGAAACATGCTCAAGTAATACACCATTATACTGGTCAGGATGGTTCTCGACTGCTTTAATTTCGTCCATCACTTCTTGCGGCGCAGGGGATTTTTCTTCCAACTCCGGCGGTGTACGACGTAGGATATACTTTCGCCAATCAAACCGCCATTTGCCCGAATCCCACCAGAGAATAAACAGAAAATAGACCACAGACTGCATAATCAGGTACAGAACTGGCCCACCGTATGCAAGGATATCCCCATGGTACGTGATTTCGCCGCCACGGTCCCGGCACAACACGCCAAATAAGTTCAATGATACAAACAATGCTCGAACAAGGTTTGCCACTGGCACTACTAGCGCCATTGTGAAATGCACAATCAACAGATTAGATGCAATTGATGCTGGATCTCCAAACACTTGTACACACATGTACGCAATGAGATATAACAAAAAGTAAATCGCCTGAATAGCCGCCACCACGGCAAACGCAGCCAGCTGGCTTGCAACAAAGAATGACACGATATACGCCAACAAAATGGACGCAAGACTGTAGAGCATCAAACATAGAAACAGGTACCCGATTCCAATAACGCTCGAGGATGCTGACCCAATGATAGCTATCAAAATAGCACTGGCAAAGATGCCCAGTACAAAGTTGAATAGCGCATAAGCTGTCCATAATGGAAGAATTCGCAGCCCATTAGAGTAATGCATAGCCCTAACCTTGGAAAGACGCTCAAATGTTGGGTAAAGTCCGATAAATGATGGAGCAACTGACATTGCCAAGCCAAAGTATACAATAAACTGTAGCGTGTCACCAGTATTAGCGCCCCATGGGCTTTGAAACGGCGAAAAATTTGTAACCAACGTAATAGTTCCATTCATTCGCAGATTATTCAGCATATTCATCACCATTGGCGCTTCATATGTACCAAAGACGGAGCCGTCGATTCGATATGCCGCCGTTGGTGGGTCCAAATACACCCCACCTGGAGAAAGATCCTTAAAGTTGTCTTGAATATACTTGGTGAAATCAGCAAAACTATCCACAAAGTGGGTTTTGGATAGCAGAAACTGGGCTGCTTGGGTCGGCGAAATGGTGTCATTTCTCAACATACCAGTAATAAAACTAGACAGCCCTGCAGCACGATCCTGGATCGACATTGGCCCTGCCAAAAAACTCAAATCGTTGAAATCAATAGGCGTGTATTTCTGCTCCGATACCTGCCGTGTAGGTTCGCAGGTTTGGCCATCGAATTTGACCAAAAAGCTCCGCGTAGCAGCTGCAACCACAATTGGTATGACAAACGTTGCAATTTCAGGTAATGGATTCCGTCTGAAAATAACCAACCGCTTGCGAATCATTGCCATTGTTTGTTTCCATAACCCAACATGTTCACGTTCCTTCTCAACCCCCAGGTCCTTCACGTCTTGTAGCATCTCCCCTTCATGATCAGCAGTAGCCACCTTCAAAAACACATCTTCCAGCTCCGGCCCAGCAATCCTATACTCAATTCCTTCGTCTTCCAACCGTTCAATTTCCTGCAACAGCTCATTAGACGAGTCTAGTTCTATCACATGTTCTTTACCGGATCCAAAACTCGAAACATACACCCGGTAGTTACCCATTGATTCCTTCAAATGTACAGTCGTTCCTTCCGCTTTCAGTACGCCCTTGGAAAGAATAGAGACTTTATCAGCCAGCAAATCCGCTTCATCCAAAAAGTGTGTAGTCAAGATAATACTCATTTCTTTCTGAGCCAGAATAATATCCCAAATCTTTCTTCGACTTAGGGGGTCTAACCCAGACGATA
>JAKTQM010001437.1:11825-22350 GCA_030558825.1 Blastobotrys niveus
GGGGGGGGTTTGGAGCTCCGAACGCAGTAGGTCTCCCTGCCAACTTCGGGTCGGATCGTACCTATAACCCTGCCAAGCAGGGTTATATGGGGTGATTCATGACTAGCGGAGTATAAGAGAAAAAAAATTTTTCATCTATGGTTTCATTAGCCGGTAGCCGTGCGGAAGTCGCTGACCCCAGTTTGACAACAGTAGTAGAGTAGATTAGAGTCGCCGTTTGGGATTCAAATTACAGTGAAATATCTGTTCAACCGTTGAAAATGTAAACGAATCGTGAGAAGGAGGGGAATCCTCACTTAGAAGTTAGTTAGCGATGATGTCGTTCCGTTCAAATTGCCAAATGGAATCGGAAAGCAGTCATTGTTGTCTCCTCCCGTTTTCTTCCTTTCTTCTGGCCTTATTCTATTAATGTCCGGCAAAGACGTTGTGTGTGCGGCTGAAATTGCCGACGTCAAAATAAAGCAGGTGAGAACGTTTTTCACGCTAATGATGTATGCAGCACAAAGTGGTAGACTTATATATAGCTGAATCATTCTAAAATAACTCTCCGAGTTTCAACGGTGTGGATTGCTTCTATCGGAAGATGGGCAATATTAAATATTCGATACTGAAACACCCCATTCAGTCCCTCCGGTAATAGCTCGGTAACAGAAGAGTCCCTATAGCCATTTTCTAGTTTACCCAGGTGGCTTGTATGATTTTTCTTTTCTTCCCTGAATACTAACAGGTCTCATGAATAATGACAAAAATTGCCTTACATTTTTAACGCAAGCAATAATGGCTGCAACAGAGGCTCTAGCACCATCTGCTGCGGCGGCTGTCAAATTGGCATGGCAACAAACGGTTTCAAAAACCTTCCATCTACTAACTTTATCTATCCATCCATCATCATGACTATTGATTTGTCTCTAGTTGATTCGTCACCGGAAAAACATCGGTCGGAATCTGTCGTCGGTCGGGACCTTGAAAAAAAAATTATTTCCAACGCAACAACTTTCACACATAACTCTTCACAGTAATCACAAATCATCAAATTCCATCTACAAACATCGATCAGGATCAAAAAAAAATAAATGTCATGAACTCATCAGGCAAAAAAGAACGGTCCCGGCAAGGCTCGAACTTGCGATCTCACGATTACCAACTTGTTGTTAACAGTCGTGCGCTTTAGCCAACTAAGCCACAGGACCTGTTCCGTGACATCGAAAAATCTTAGAATCTATTTGAACTAGCTGGAACTGCGGTTTTCCGCGTCAAAATTGCGGAATGTGACGTTTCCAAGCGTACCACAGTAATTTCCTCATTTCAGTAGCTTGAAATATGTTTTAAAAATCCCAAATAACGTCACTTTCATCCCCATATTATCCCACTTAAAA
This sequence comes from Blastobotrys niveus, assembly GCA_030558825.1. NCBI lineage: Eukaryota > Fungi > Ascomycota > Dipodascomycetes > Dipodascales > Trichomonascaceae > Blastobotrys > Blastobotrys niveus. The sequence continues at coordinate 13,202 of JAKTQM010001437.1, forward strand.
ATGTTGAGTACCGTTCGAAACCTAAGTGCGGCGGACGTGCTTCTTTTTTTTTATTTTACCCAGGTTTCTGGTTACCGCTCTCCCCTGACCCTGGCCATGGTTCATCATTATAACCCATGTGAACTTGAAGTGGAGAAAGAAAGGGGAACCTATAGATATATACACATCTTCTCACAATGGAAATTACAGTAGATAAGAGGGTTATAGCTCCGAGTGGGAATGAGTTTTTTTTTTTTTTTTTTATTCAATGACGGAAATGCTGTATAAAATAAAATCATGCAGATCGACCTGCATGGTAAATAATACTGGGAAAGGGCCTGCTGAACAAGCACAAATTGAGCAGAGCAAGGCAGTAAGAAAAAAATTTTCTTTTCGATTCTGCCCCCGTTTTCTCCTCTCTCGCTACTAGAGCTAGTAGGCTAATTTAAGCGAGTGAGAGCGAGACGAGGCGAGGCTGGAAGATTCATGGAAGGCGGGGGAGAAAGAGAGAAGATTGACCATGTCATTGGAGCACATGAAATGTTGGTACCCGTTACTTCTGTGTAATTTCTAGGAAATGGGAATCTTGCTATGACATCTGTGTGATAATGTGATTTGGATCAGATCTGTCAGAACTTTTTGTGTTTGAGCCATACTTTTTTTATCGAAATGGGTATTCGTCGGTTCTTTTTTAATTATATTTAATGGTGATAAAGAATTACAAATAGCCTAGTATTATAAGGCACGCCTTACTGCTGCTGCTGCTACTGCTGTTCATAGTATTAATATGATAATATTATTTTACCAAGCCTATTTATCAATGTGTTGGCCGCATCTCAGTAGAAACCTGATGCAGCCCCGTTTTTTCTTTCTTCTTTCTTGTTACTTTTCTCTTCTCTTCTTTCCTTCTTTCTTTTCTTTCTCTCTCTCTCTTTTAAAACCCCCAATCGCCATTAAACTACACATACTAGACAATACAAAAAATGTTGAATGGCATTTCAAAACTATTAGGGAATCAAACACCCACCGGGAGTAACCGACATTATTACCATCAACGATCTCACAGTAGACCAAACTCACCTTTTTTTGATAACGTTTATGATAAATATGACCGATACGACCCACGACTAGAACCAAACTATTACGGCCATGGAGGAGGATACTCGCCTGTCCCTTCACCAGGGTTCCAACCAGGCACCGGTAACGGAGGATACGCTGCAAATCCATCACCTCTAATGGCAATGCGACAACAGGGACAGGGACATCATCATCACTATCAACAACAGCAACAACCACATAATCACCATAGACGACATGGTAGCGGGAAAGCCGACCCCAATAGCCCAATGTACCCTGTCAGTTCCCAAGTACATTTATTTCTGAAACAAATGGTGCCAGAAATGAGAAGCGAAACAACTCGGACCCTAGACGTTATCTTTTATAAGTACGACCACGGGTCATTTGAGCAACCCAACGGGTACATTTTTGACAACTCGCAGACCAACAAAGAACGGCAAAGTATAACTGCTATAGTTATCGTGCCATACGACCCTATCACGCAGTATGCATGTTGCGAAGACGACGCTGATTTTGATAGTACGCTACATTACCCCGTCGAGTCGTGCTGCCGGCACCATTATGTTGAGTCGGTCATTGTAACAAACTATGATAGCTGGGTGTTCTTGCATAAACGGGATGTACATGAGCGGGGTCATTCCACCCACTCCCATAATCGTCATGGTAGTAGCCGAAGCAGAACTAGAGGTGGCTCACCATTACGATCGAGCAGTCACCATCATCATCATCGCCATCATCATCAAAATCATTCACGAGAACGGTCATCACATCGAAGCTCCAGTCGACATGGTAGCAGTAAACATTTCCGGGTCATGGGCAATTTTGGTCGACTCCGAGACCGACGCGATGAGGTTCCAGAACAATTAGTTGATTCAGTTCGTCGTGCGTATCAACAAAAAATGGTCCATCAATCCGAAACGCATCGTGGACGGCGATCGGCGACAAACTACTTGGACCCTGATGTGATGACGGGTGGGGTGTATGGACATTCTCCACATCATGGACATAGTCATCATCATAATCATCATAATTCCCCACCTCCCATTGCACCAGTAGATGATGGATTGTTACACCCGGGGTATGCACCACCTCCTGTTCATGGTCACCATCACCCACCAAAACCTGAAAGTCCATATAGATATTAAAAAAGCAAAGAAAATAAATGGTAGAATTGCTGCTATTACTACCTTGTTGCAACGTTCAGAAAAAAAAAAAAAAGTGAGCTAGTACGAATGCTTATATATGTATATAACGCAGTTGGTAACGTGAATATGAATATTTGACGAAAAAGGAGGAAAAAAGGGTTGGCAAATGTTACAGTCGTTTTTTTTTTATTATTATTTGTGAAACCAAAAATGAAAATGGAGTATCAAATATCACTTTATTTTCACACTATAATATATTTGCCCTACTACTAATTATTAGGATAATATCCGCATGAAGGGAAACCAATCCCTGATTGATACAACAACGTAACGTGGTAAGGTTGTACCCGCTTTAGCGTGTGCACATTGTGGCTGGCAATAGAAAGATCCGTGCCCCGCGTTCTCTTTTCGATCTGAATCACCGTTTCTCCACCTTGCATTCTTTTTGACCTGAAACAGTGTAACGCTAATCCCGAGAAAAACAGAGATAGATAAAAACGACTATATATCCTCATCCAGGCTACCCTTTTTTTTTAATTCTCTTTTTTTTCATCATCTCATTTCTTCCTGCTCATCCATCCATGAAACTATCTTTTGCTGTTTTAACTGCCGTGGCGGTAGCATTGGTCAACGCTGCGCAACCACAGGCAAATCCCATGCCTAAACCATCCACCATCAAATGGGGCAATAGCGGTGAAAAACGTGTATCCGGCGGATTATACCTCGACCACCAACCTTATAATCCTCTTCTTTCTGATGCGTTCAATCGAATGCAGAATACGGGGCGGGAGTTGAAATGGCAACCAGCTGCTCCACCAGGCGACATGACTTTCCCCGCCGATGATTTCACTCCATTCCCTGGTTCAGAAGAAGACAAGGAAGAGGAAGATGGAAAGGAAAAACGTGCTGAAAATCCTATGCTAAACAGTGTGAAGATCTCCGTGGAGGATTCAGACGCTGATCTGCAAATGGGTGTCGATGAATCGTATACGTTGGATATTGCTGCTGATTCGCAACAAGTGGAAATCAAAAGTAAGACAGTGTGGGGCGCTTTGCATGGGTTGACTACTTTGCAACAACTTATCATCGCTAATGATGACGGTGGGTTTGTTATCGAACAACCGGTACATATCGAAGATAAGCCATTGTATCCTCATCGTGGTGTCATGATCGATACTGCTCGAAACTTCCAGAGCAAGAAGGCGACAAAGCGACAAATTGATGGTATGGCGCTGTCTAAACTAAACGTTATGCATTGGCATTTGACTGATACTCAGTCCTGGCCAATTGAAGTCAAGTCGTACCCTGACATGTGGAAGGATTCTTATTCTCCTAACAAGCGATGGTCTGTGCAAGACATGAATGAAATTGTCGAATATGCTCGAGCTCGTGGCGTGCGAGTTATTCCAGAAATTGATTTGCCAGGGCATTCATCTTCAGGTTACTTGCGGTTGCCAGAAGGTGAAAAGATTCTATCCTGTACCAGCTCGTTCTGGTCTAATGATATCTGGGAAGAACACACTGCAGTTGAACCAAACCCAGGTCAATTGAATATCCTTGAAGACGACACTTACAAAGTCGTTGGCAACATCTACAACGATCTCAGCAAGATTTTCAAGGATGATATCTTCCATGTGGGTATGGACGAACTTCAAACCAATTGTTACAACATGAGTCAAAACATTGTCGACTGGATCGACAACGGGCATACTTGGTTCGACTTGGCTCAATACTGGATCGACAAGGCTGTTCCACTGTTCACCAAGGGCAAACCAAAGCGACGACTCATGATGTGGGAAGATGTGGTGCTAAGTCCTGATATCTCGGCCAAGAACGTATCAACCGATATCATCATGCAATCATGGAACTCCGTGTCCAATATCAAGGCGTTGGCATCCAAGGGGTACGATGTCGTGGTATCCAACTCGGATTGGTTCTACTTGGACTGCGGGTTTGGTGGATGGGTACTCAATGATCCACGAGTTAACGAGATGGTGAATCCTAACCCTGGGTTAATGACATTTAATTTCTTGGGGAGTGGTGGGTCCTGGTGTGGTCCGTATAAGAATTGGCAACGAATTTATGATTTTGATTTGGACTTTAACTTGACTGAATCGGAACATAAGCATGTGATTGGTGCTGAAGCGCCATTGTGGGCTGAGATGGTTGATGATACCGTCATTGATTCCAAAATGTGGCCTCGAGCAGCGGCGTTGGGTGAATTGTTGTGGTCTGGTAACCGTGATGAGAATGGTAATAAGCGTACTTCCGAGACGAGTCAGCGGATTTTGAATTTCCGAGAGTATTTGGTTGCTAATGGGATTCAAGCGACGCCGTTGGTGCCGGAGTATTGTTTGAGTCGACCACATCATTGTGATTTGGCTCGTAATCAGACTGCGTTGAATGATTATTCTAATAACAGTCAGCCAGCCGTTTAGGTTCTGATGTTAATGATTAATTTAGGGTAGTATAGTACTAATTGGATTCGAATTTTGCTTTCCTCCCTTTCCTTGTAATATAGAAAACCGGGTCTATAATACCAGCCAGGACTTCGAATAATAGCAGAAGGCTCCTTCGTTAACAAAATCAGCTGGCTTCAGCTAACAGTTTCATTACATGACGCGTCTATCTGATTAATCCAATGTGGTACATCCGCCAAGGCAATCACCCATCTCGCCAAGCGCTTGACTTAAAGACAACTAGTGTGGCTGGCAAATCACGTGCACACACCGCCATCGCTTTTTCTGTGTGAGATCAAAGACAAAAATCGTAGATTCATGATCCAGGGGGAAAAACATACAAAAACAAAGGTCAAAATAAATTTGCTAACAATAAAGTACACAATCATTCAAAAAAAAACAGAAAGTAAAAAAGAGTTAAAAAAAACTACTAAAATAAGAGAAATGAAAAAAAAATTCGAAAGGAAAAATTGTAAAAAAAAGAGATGAAAATGGTATATAAAGTAGTAGGAGAAACAAAAAAAAGAAAAATGAAAAGAGAATTAAAAAAGCCGTAAAGACATCATCATGTCCAGCCAAGTGAGTTTTCACTCATTACAGGCTGACTAATTTGTTGCCCAATTGGCAAATTCCCATTCAATCGGCCACCACCACTATTTGGACGGCTACCAACTGGTGAATCTTCATAATACCCACCATTACTACCATGGCTCTCACTTTCAGAATCAACCACAATCATCGAATCTCGTCGTTGTCGATACTTCTTGGCCACCAAGAAAATAACACCGACATATGCAGCGGCACCAGCAACAGCACCCACAGCGATACCTACAGTTCGCATGTTAGCCTTTGGAGTTGGCTTACTATCCAATGACCCGTTTTCAGACGAATCTGATGGATCATTAGAATCACCAGAATCGTCATCATTACCATTGTCATTGGAGTCGCCATCACCATTGCCATTGCCAGAGGAACCATCACCATTGCCAGTGGAATCACCACCACTGCCAGCGGAGGATACAGATCCACCACCTGGAATCAATGGAATGCTAGTATCAATCAAGTTCATCAAGGATGCAACGCTCTTGTTTGGATTTCGATACAATCGAGAGGTTGGTTGATGAAGCAATGAATCTAGAGTAGAAACCAAGTCACTTGGGATATATGCCAATGCAACAGAAATGACATAATCAGCAGATTGCGATTGGTATGGTCGCAAAGAGCTCATTGTCACGTTGGTAGACTTGACATCCAACCCATATCCAATGCCCAATGGCAAGTATTGGAAGATTTGTGCAACTGCCAATGGATGATCAACCACAAATGGATAATTGAGAGAATAATCAAACCCAATTTGAATCAAAGTGGTATCCTTGGCTTGTTCTGGCACACCACCTTGAGGAGCAATGATCTTTGGCATAGACGGTGGAATGGTCGTAGCTGCTGAAGATTGTTGGCTCTTGGTGGTCTTGCTTGGTGTATCTTGTTGCTCAGTGTTGGAGCTGGCGACGGAAGTCACGGTTGCAACGTTCTGCGTAATGATATTGTCCGGCAACCAGTTGCTAGTAGTTGGCGATGGTGACGAAGTTGGCACCGGCGCAACACTACTGCTGCTCGACTTGACAACAAATGAACTTTGTACTGGTCGAGAAGACGAAGCAATGGATGGAACAGTTACTCGTGGCGGCTTGGAGGAGGTAGATGCGGTTGGTCTCACAGCAACTGAAGCAGAAGCAGAGGACCCGACTGGTCTAGAAGAGGATGGTCGTACTCGGGAAGAAGAACCAAACAAGCTAGAGATATCAACAGACGAAGCAGAGCTGATAGTTGGCACCGTGACTCGTCGAGTAGTGCTACTACTGCCACTGCCGCTAGAAGCGACAGATGGTTGTGGCACAGAGCTGGAACCAGTTGGTCGTTGTTGCGTTCGAGTTGTAGTCTTGCTTGATGATCCGGTTGGAGCAGATGAAGAAGCAACGATTGGTCGAGACGAACTTGGAGAAACACTAGAACCTGATGGTTGAGGCTTCACACTTGAAGACACCGCATAGTTGATGCTTGTAGTAGAAGCAGCACTTGGGTTGACTGAAATGCTTCTCGTCTTGCTAGCCGACACTGGCGTGCTGCTCTTGTGGTTGAAAATACTAGACCAATCCAAAGAAGGCATGCTGAATGAATAAGATTTTGGGAAGGTAAAGTGAACAGAAGAAGAGCTAGCAGCAACAGACTTGGATGGTCGTGGAGCAGTGGTGGTCTTTGACAATTGCGCAGACCGAGATGCTGCTTCAGACGATGACTTGGCTGGGGTGCTAGTTTCTTGAACACTTGAAGATTGCGCAGATGCAGTGGCAGATGCGCTGCCGCTCTTATCATTCGTGGACCGAGTAACCGTCTTTTTGGTAGAGGTGGACTTGCCAGTTTGAGACGCAGAGGAAGACTTGTGTTGATGCTTCGTCGTCTTGGACTTGGAAGCGGTTTCTTCAGCAGATGAGGAAGAATCGACTGCGTTCACTGGAGGGCTTGATTCGCCTTTAGAAGAAGATGAAGCCGCCGAAGGAGAAGGCTTTGGCTTGCCCTTTACTGACGTGGAATGCGGTGTGGACACAGAAATAGTGCTTGCAACTATAAAAAAAAAAAAAATAAAGGTAATGGTTAGTATCAATTTGTTTTCAAAAACTTGAAAGGGGGGAAAAAAACATACCCGAATTGGTGGAAGTTGGAGTGGCAGAAGCCGTGGCTGATCCAGACGTAAGCGAAACAGGTCTGGAAGATGAAATCGAGCTGAGCAATCCATTGAAAGCAGAATCAATGTCAGACAAGATACCTGAAGAAGTAGTATGTCGTCGAGATTCCAAAGCAGAAGACAACAAATCGTCATCACTGGTGGAAGATCGCTTAGACAAGGTCGAAAACACATGCTCAGTGGAATGATCATCACCAAGAGAGACTGGTGATGACGATGCAATTTCCGAAGAAGCTTGAGAAGATGATGCTGATGAATAATGTACAGAAGATGATGGTGAAGAAGAAGCAGAAGAAGTTTCAACCGCAGAGCTAGATGAAACGACTTCATCAGAGGCTACAGTTGAAGAAGCAGTAGCCTGAGAAGATGCAACAGCAACTAGAGAAGTGGAAACTTCACCATTTGCTTGAGAGAAATAGTGATAAACCGTGTCAGTGACTGGGTCATTACCATTAACTTTACCAGGCTTTAGAGATGAAGTCTGGTAAACAACTCCCGACTGTGGCTGCTTTTGAGCCGATTCTGTTTCTTCAACAGATTGTTGTTTCTTGTTGTTATCAATTGAATTAGTTGCATTTGCAGTAACAACTTGTCGCTTGATTTGATGTGGTCTATAATGAACTGGTTGTCGTTCAATCAACGGATCTTCTACAATACCCCGTCTAAGCACCCTGTTCCCGCCCAATTGTGGAATTTGAAATGCTGATGACACAACACAACAGAACAATAAGACCAACAAAGTGATATGGTTCGTTAGTCTAGTCATTTGTGTACGTCTATAATGTCGTCGTTAAAAAAAATGTCAAAAAATATAAAAGTCGTTGAAATAAAAGAGAAAAAAAAAATAGAGCTTCTTTTTTGGTATCCTTTTTTTTGTTCTTTATTATTGACCCACTCTTAACGAATAAAAAAAATGTGTTCGAGTGGAGTATATAATAATGAATTTGTATATGTCCAAAGAAGCTTGTGAGCGTGTGGTTTTTGTTCCTGACTTTTTTTAATAGAAAGTTTAATACTTTTGAAATTGTCGATGTCTCAAACAGATAATACCGAAAGATAAAAATATAAACTGTCCCCAATCAATATAAGAAAGAGAAAAAAAAACCTGCTGTTTCAAAGTCGTATAAATTGAAGTTAAAAATATAGTCAAAAATTGGATCACAACAGTGGCTCGTTGGATATTGGTGATGATGGTATTTGGGCAAAAAAAAAAAAGAGTGACTATTCAGTTGGAATGAAAATGGAAATGAAATGTGACGAGGAAAGCTGGACCTTTTTCTAAAATACTCCGTGCTTTATGCTCGTGTTTTTTTGAATCTGATCTCGGTTTAAAATCAAAAAAGGAATGTGTCGAGAAGTAAACTTCGTTAATGAAAAGAGGAGACTTGTCGTATCAAAAGAGTAACAATAGTCGAAATTTTCTTTTCAAAATGCCGAAATTTTGTATGTCGAAGATAGAAAAGGAGTGAATAGAGATGTGATGAAAAAAAGGATTCAAGAATTAAATCAAGATTCAAATTTTCCTTCAATCTCGGATCTGTGATGAAAGATTACTACTTGTCAGAATAGGTTAGTACAGGGTCGTTTGTGTGCGAAGTTAAGCGAGGAGAATGTGTATATAAACTTACAGTGCAAAAAAAAAAAAAAAGATGGGCGGGGAACCTTCTTTTAGATAAACAAAAAAAACCCTCGGTAAAAAAGGTCAATACAAAAAATAGAAACAAGAAAAAACGGAAAGGGGAGGCG
>JAKTQM010001440.1:11454-36770 GCA_030558825.1 Blastobotrys niveus
GCGATTAATTTATTTTGTCTAAAAAAAACGAAGTTTAATAATAACAGTAACATATATATATATTCCACGTATTATATAATTAATAGCAACTAATCTTCCAACTTGATAATCCTTTGCTTTGTCGAGACTAATCAAGGTCAAGTAGATCACGATCTGACTGACGTACAGCACCGCCGGCATCATCGTCATCATCATCATTATCATTCTGAGGCTCGGCGGCTCGATCCATCTCATCGATACGTTTACGAACTTCCCCAGCGACACGCATACCGTCAGCGACAATACCATCAAACACCGACCGTAGAGTACGTTGTGGACGACGTTGCTTGTCAAACACGCCAGTGCCACGCATATCGAGGTGGATCGAGGCTTGTAGTGAGGTACTGAAAAGTTCTTCTAGTGCTTCATCGGCCAATACAACCATACGGAACGTGGCTAGGTTCATGTACAATGGTTGGTTAGGGTTAAGTGCTGCATTGTGTTCATCTTTCGACCCTGACTCTTGTGACGGCGCTGGAGATGCCTCTGCAGCTGTAGCAGCAGCAGTTGGACTTTCCACAGAAACTTCACTGGCAGGGGTGGCGTACTCGAATGCACGCTGAATAAAGTTGGACACGGCACTGAGGTACCGCACACTTTGCTCATGCTGCGCTGATGCAAGGTCTAGTGCCGGCGGTGATTCACCCTCCGGTGTGTTCTTCTCCAACTCAATCTTCTGTTGGTAGAGTTTACGCTGCGTCGTTTGGTCAAATATGACTTGGTCACCTTCCCGGAATTGCCGCGTGAGGAACAGTAACCCCTCGGACATTTTGAGAATTCCCTCACGGTCAACATGGCCATCACCTGTATCATCGTACAGCTCGAAAAAGTATGTCATTGCTGCCATCAAATCCGGGTCAATGAGTCGGTCAAACCCATCGCACACGTCTTGTAAAGTTAACGCACCAAGTAGCTTGGAGTCCCATCGTTGGAACAATCGGTTGACAAAGTCGTGGTCATCAGCAGCACGAATAAAAGCATGATTGGCATTATACTTGGGGTCCATCCAATCGACAATACCAGCCATGAACATGCAAAATGGGTCGAGTGTAAGCTCTGTCTTACCTGGACCCAATCCGAGCCGCGGTTCCTGTAACGCCGAGTAAAATCGATCATACAAGATGCCCATCTGATCCGTAGTCAAATTGGTAGGTTTGTTCAAGTTTCTGATTTGCGTCCGTTTGGCAAATAACTCAATATCCTCCAAAATCTGGTTCTCGTACTTGGATCGATGCGAGTTGATCATTTCATCGGTTACTACTGCAAACTCCTTGAATGCTACCACCATAAGTTCCTGGAACTTGGTCACATTACGGAACCGCTCGTTGGTACTATTCGGATGCGCACTTTGGTCTAGCGTATTGAAATAGTCCTTGAGAATACCAATTACAACACCATCATCTTGCGCATCGAGTAATTCTTCTCCATTGATACGCAAAATTGCAAGCGCCACCTGGAACAAAGTTTTGGACCCTTCCAAGAAGAACACGTCCATGATTCGGAATGCATATACTAGCGGCATGGAATTAATAAATAATGACAAGAACCATGGTAGTGATACTACCGATAGTTGAATGTCTCGTTTCACCAAATGCTCATGCAAGATTGGCATGGTCTTTTCCACCAACTTTTCTAGCACTTTTTGATCGAGTAATGTCCCGTACATGGTTTTGGAGTAATATCCCGGCAACATATGATCACATAACATGTTCAAGCACCAAAACGCTTGTTCCTCACTCATGTAGATTAACAATGCAGCTACCACAATATTCATGGCCTGGCAGTACCCGACTTTTGGATTCTTCCAACTGTAGACCGTCAATACTCGGCGCAACCGGCCAATGCCTTCTGGGTCTTGATACGCGCCATATTCCGGCAATGACCGGTTCAAATCCTTTTCAATCTCATCAATCGCTAAAGACCCTTTACCGTCGTATTCCTGCAATAACGATGAATATAGCCGGTCATTCTGCATTCTCAAAAACACACTGCCACATGAAATCTCCCAGATCTCCCCTCGTAGCTTGTTGGGCAACCCGACCCGGATTAACTTATAAAACCCTGGCTGCCTCACCATGGACAAGTTCCTACCATGATCTCTAAAATATTCCAACCATAATCGCATCTTACTCTTGTCACGTAACTTCCTCGGATCGCCCGGGTATTTGAACACTTGGCCTAGACCTCCGCGTGGTGGCTTGGCGTCTTTTGGTATATCTCCTGTTAACGTGTTAATCAGATACTCGGAATAAAACGTGTTGAGAATAGGTTTCAACTGTTTGATCAGTGGCAGGTTCGATTTTAAATTGCCCTTTAATGAATTGCAAAAGTTCTCACAATGCGATCGTAACCCTACGAATTGTATCACCACCGACAATGAATGGTACATGTGAATCGACAATGCAAAGATGTAAGATTTCGAAGGTAGTCGTTCGACACGTTTGACAGTCATCAACGGGATTTGGAATGAACAGTTTCGTTCATCTGGTGCTGATGTGAATACCAGAAAGCTTTCACTAAGATATAACTTACCAGCAAACACTATAGCACCCGCTGCCGGCTGCTTATTATTACTACCACTGCCATCGCCATTCAATGTAGGTATAATGGAGACTTCAGCTGATACTTCGTCCATCAGCGATTCAGATGGTGGTAATCGAAATTGATTCCGAAACACTTCATCACGAGATAATTTTCTATTGTATATCGAATCTTGATCGTTGTTGGTGTTGCTAGTGCTGTCGAATATGCTTAACTGTGCCGCTTTCTGTCTAATAGTGTCTAGGAATGACATGACTGAAGAGTATGGATAGTGGGGTGGTGGTGTTATAAATATAGACAGAAACCCGCGGGCCGATCTAAATAAAATCTATGCAAAGTGGTGTGTGAGTGTGAGTGTGTGAAGATTGGTGGTTGTAATGGGAAGGTAGTAATGCAGGATGATGATGTATTCTTTTTAACGTTTGAAACAAAACATCCACAAGAAAAAAAATAATAGAAATGCGTTAGACAAGATTCGAAATGGTGGATCTTTTTCGACGACAGGGTAAAAACGAGATCACATGACCTGTATGCGGGGTAATGAATAACAAGCGCAATGTGGTGCATTTAATGTGGGGGGTGGGGGACGGCCCACTGTCTTAGGTCTCAAACACCCAGTAAAGCGAAAAGTATTTGTAAATACCCCACTTTTTTTTCTCGGTGCAAAAGCAAAATTTTCGCCAATTCTTGTCTTATTTATTGTGGACGAAAGAGGGCCATGAACAGGAATGAAAGAAATGTATGGGGAAAGAAAAGGAGGGGATGAGGGGAGAAGAAACAACAACAAAAAAAGAGGGGAACCCAGTTCTCGTATTGTAAGTTGCAGTTTGCATCCTCGAGGAAATCAAAACTAAACCTGTTCGTTTAACCGCGATGTGTGACATAAATTCGAGGCATTCCGAGCAGTACGAAAGTACAAAGTTGCGTATGTCTAAGTTTTGCAAATATCGTAGAAATGCATACACCGAACGCGATCTGGATGGAAGGATTTTGGTGATGCTTTACTTAAAACACTCCACGATCTCGATCGATAAAAATAATAATTATGTTTGGTAAGTAAATAATATTTCCATACACAGTAAATCAATTTGTTTTTTTTGCATGCGGGCTATCCTCCCCAGCCGTTTGAAAAAGAATGTGATATGTAAACGATATAGAGAGAAGAAAAAAATGTCAAAGCAAATACACAATATTGAGCGAGAATAAAGCACATGGAGAAACCAACCCCGCTTAAAAAAAAAAATTAAGGGAGGTCACAATTTTTTTTTCTACTGCGATAACTTCATTCTGGCACTAAAACCTAGTACATTTTATCAAACAAGAAACAAAAAAGAGAAGAGGCAAAAAAAAAAAAAAAAAGAGGGGGATCCATCACATTTTTTTTTTCTATTCTATTTTCCTTTTCCCTCTTCGTTCTTCTTTCCATTTAACCCTTGAGAGAAAAAGCTATAGTTGGTGGATTATACATCTCTTTTTCTTTTTTATTATAACGAACAACGACCCTCGATTCCAAAATCCCCCCTCAACTAAGATAAAAAACTAATTTCCAAGGGCAACAACAAAATGAGCTCTGGACGGCATGCTCCATTGCCCACAATTGTTCAGCAGCATCCCCAAGTAGGCATCAACTCTGATATTCGCAAAGACCATCATCAACAACAACAACAGCAACCACAACCGCATCATCAACAGCAACAACAACCCCAACCTCCACATGTCCCGTCAGATAATACACCGACGACGAATTCTCAACCAGGAACGAATCCTAGTGCTGCTGGAAAGCCTGTAAAACCAAAGAACCCCAAAAAGTACCGGTGTAGTTATTGTGACCGCGCTTTTACAAGATCTGAACATCGCTCACGGCACGAACGATCGCATACCAAAGAGAAACCCTTCCACTGTCCAAAATGTCCTTCGGCCTTTGTACGACGAGATTTACTCTTGCGACACGACAGAACCGTCCACGCGCCAAAGAATGGTCAGGCTAAAACCGCTGCTGGTGGTGGTGCTGCTGCTCGAGCTGGGGCAGCAGCAGACAGTGCGGCAAAAAGCGGGGGTGGAAGTGGGGGCGTGGCCGCTGGAGGAGCAGGATCGAAACATTCAAAACCAAAAACATCCACCAAAACAGGTAAAAAAGAGGGGCTGGGTTCGGGCCCCATTAATGGTTCAGATTCTACAGGGACGAAACGAAGGCGTACAAATGATGGGAATGGTAATAATACTCGAAATGATTCGAGTCAAAATATGGACGATGATTTTAATGCGGCTGTGTTGATGACCGAATTGCAACATTCATATCATAAGCAACAAAGCCCTCAACAAACTGCTGCAGGAGCTTCCAAGCCTCCTCCATCACCTCCACATGAATACCTACCACCATTAAGTTTACATTATCAGTCTTTGGGTGGAGCTAATACCAATAACTACAATCCGCAACCGCACTCTGAGCATCACCATCATCAACATCAACAGCATCAACATCAACACCAGCAGCAACAACAACATCATCATGGTCATTCAGCATTAGATTTGTCGTCGCAAATTCATCCACCTCCGCCACCTCATACTCCACATCATATTCACAATTCCAAACGACCAGGTTCCCCTCAATTACATGCGGCTACCAGCGGCGGAGGCGGCGGCGCCGGCGGTCAAAGTGGTGGGTCGTCGGCCCCGCTTCCGCCGCCGCCCATTTCCCCACATTTTCAACACCACAATGGTACTAACACCTCTGCGGCGTCTGCGGCTTATTCACCAAACAGCAACTTTTTAAATGCAATGAGAGATCCGCCACCACCTACAGGACTTAATAATGACCAACATCCGATACATATTCCACAACTTGATTCGAATTTCCAGATAAATGCGTTGTTAAAGTTCTTAAACGACCCGGATAAGAGCGGGACACCCCATCCGACTAGAGTGCAGTTGAACCGATACTTGGCAGCATATTTCACGTTTTTCCATCCGCATTTACCATTTTTGCATCCACCAACGTTTGATCCTCCAAATATAGCTCCGTCATTGTTGTTCTCGGTGTGTTCTATTGGTGCTGTATTGTGTCACGAGAATGAGATGGCTAGTGGGATGCATTCAGCAGCTAAGATGCTGGTGAGCTCGATCTATGAGGTGGACAAGGATTTCCCCAACACGCGGAATACTCCGTTGTGGGCGACCCAGAGTTTAATTTTGTCATTGGCGTATGCATCGTGGAGCGGAGACCCACGCGGGCTGGAGTTTATTAGCACCATCCGGTCGTCGTTGGCTAGTATCACCACCAATACACTATACGATAGCAGTATACACAATAACTCAGGGGAACAGATGCATTGGAAGAAATGGCTGACTGAGGAATCAACGAAGCGGACGTGTTTTGCAGTGTTTGTAGTGTTTGGCGCGCTGGGGCAGGTGTACAATTACCCTATTGCGTTGTCAAATGCTGATATCCCGCTCAAGATCCAGCTGCCATGTAGTGAAGCGTTATGGAACTCGACATTTAATTCGGAGAATGATTGGATGTACCAATTGATGAGGGAGACGGGGAATACGTGCAACCATGTGCAGTTTAGCCAGGCATTGGGGTCGTTAACTAACGAACAACCTCAATCATTGCCGCCATTGTCACCGTTTGCAATCAAGATTATGGCAACAGCTTTGTTCATTGAACTATTGTCTGGAAATTCACAGTATTCACGGGACAAGTCGTTGGCAATGCTCAAGAGTTGGGACACTATTGCGCGCGACAGTCACCCAGGACAGGGGCAAATGGTAACGCAGATTGCATTGAGCAGTTCGTTGGTATGTTTTTCAGTGCCGATGGAGGACCACATGAATTTCTTGTGTAATGGTCCATCGCCGTTACTGAGCCGAGTACGTACGCAGCATCCGTTATTAGTTGCCGCGTATATCACGTCGCTGGTGACACAGGTGCGGCTGTTGGTAGACTTGACGTCGGTGCAGGAAGTGATTCGGTATCATGTTCCCGCTGATATTTGCAACGCGGCATTGAGTTCATACACGGTATTGAGCACCACTGGTCGGCTCAAGTCACATCAGTTGACGGTGCTGGCTGCCAAGTGCTTTGACATGTACCGACTACCGTGCTTGCTGGGAATGCGGCTCATGAAGAATGTGTTAGCCACGCCGCTCGTGGCGTCTAGTGCCGAGAGTGTGCTGTGTACGTTTGAGTTATCGCTAATGCTTATCATGTGGTGCCATCGGGTAGAACAGGATTCGAGTACGGGCGAGCAGCTGGATGAAGACGAATCGTTACTGTATTCGATGATTGAACGGACGTGTTGTGAATGTGGTTTGGAAAAGATGCATGGTGGGCAGTTGGCGCCAACGTTGGCATTATTTGGAGCTGATATGTTGGGTAGCATTGACTCGTGGGGGTTGGCCAATGTTTTGTCAATGACATTGCGATCATTTGGGTATGCTTTGTTACCTCAACAGCAGTCTGCGCGAATGCGTCATTCACCATCGACTAGTACAACACCTGCCCAGCCTACACCGTCGTCGCAATCTCATCCTCATCCACAGTCGAATTTGCGAACAACGTCTGCTGAACGTGACATGTTTAGTCTACCATTTAAAGCCCTGAGTTGATAGATCTCTCTTTTATTTTTTCGGTTCATTTATTATTATTATTATTTCTTCTTTTTATTATTATAGTTTGTTGTCGGGTTTTCTAATTATTTCTGTTTTCTTTTCTAATCTATTTATTAACATGTCATGTCGTGTAGTATCTTGTACTTTTACGAATAAAAAATATGGTTTTGTGAAAACGCATCCGCATCGATGAAATGAAAAATAAAGAATCAACAAAATGTACAATTTTTTTTTTTAAAATTATATCACGTCTAAACCAAATCCCATCATCAAATCCACTAAGTGTTGTTGTTATTACATAGGATGTTGAATTAAGAAAAATGGCTGTTAAAGAAGATTTTTTTTTATTTGTATCTCTCTTTTTTTTGGTTGGTTGGTTGGTTGGTTATTATATTTATAAGTTAAGAAGCTCTCTCATTAATAATCGTTACAAAAAACATATAATCATCCTACTACAACAATCATCATATTAATTTTTTTAAGCAGAAACTTCTTGTCGCAATCGACCTTGTGGGTTGGTGACCTTGATACCAAAAGCCTTGGCCTTGTTCAAGATTTCAACTCGCTTTCGAGACGAAACGTTGCTAGCAATTTCAGCAGCAAAAGTCTTGGTGTGCAAAAGCAACAATTCAACATCCTTAACGTTGCTGACAAGGAAAGCCTTGTGGCCAGATGGCATCATGTGTCGAGTCTTCTTGTTGGAGCCATAACCAATCTTTGGTTCTCGAATGGTACCTCGGAATCGTCGTCGAACGCACGAGTCGATACCCTTTTGCTTTCGCCAGTTGACGGCAACACGCTTGAATTGGTCGGACTGGTGTCGCTTGAATTGCTTACGATGCTTCTTGACGATCTTTGGGTGTGGGAGAGATGCTGCCATTGTTGTGTTGGTTGGTTGTCGAGATGTAGTGTCAGCTAGAAATCTGTCGTCTAGTTTAGGAAGATGAGAAGAGTGAAAATTTGGTGTGTGCGGGAGCGGCAGCGCTGCTCCCACTGCAGGAGCTCGCCCCAGGCACTAGTCTTTTTCCTCCCACTGCGGCGGCGGGCCGGGTTCTACTGTAACAACTTGCGCACGCGTGAATACTATCACCACTCCCCTTTTTTTCTTCCCACTCACCTTCCCAAACTAGGGAAGAAAACCGACTTTCTTCATTCTTGAAGGACCGATCCGTGTGTAACTACCAGAATTTCGTATTTCCTAATTTGATATATCTAGGGTTTTACAAAACCCTAATGTCATTGGGACCAAAACGTTTTTTTATTTTTATTATATATCACACCACCACCCACGTTCATGTGGAGAGACAGGACGGCATCCCCCTCATTATATATATATATACATAGATTGAACAATGGCAGATGAACCTCCATCAACGTCGTCATCACAACCTTCTCAATCTACAGCATGGTACCTCGTCGGAAATGAAAAGTATGAGCCGGCTCATCCTAGTGCCAAACAGGACCTGATAGAACTATTTGGTCTCACCGACTTGGCCAAATCGGTAGCACGATTCGACCCCGAAACTAAAGTCAAGAATAAACTACGTAAGAGTTACAAGAACCAAATTTCCGATCTTAGTGGTAAACACGTTATTCCAAATTCAGCGGCAGGTACCGGATTTTCACTGTTAGATTTGGCTAGACGACCGCCGCAATACGACCCATCTGGACCTATCCCGCCATTGGGGCCACCACTTGATCAAAAGACGCTTGGTAATGCATTGAATTTGGATAAGACGCCACCTACAGGGTTACCTGATTTTGATATTTCGTTGCTAGCTTCGACGAGTTATATCCAAATGTTACAGCAACGGCAACAGCAGCAGCAACAACAACAGCAAGGGCAACAGAGTGATGGTCAGCCAATGCAGAGAGTTCATTCGGGTTCATTGAAGAATTTCCGGTCTTCGGGGTTGGCTGGTGGTGCGTCAACGGCGGTGGAGAGTTCACAGGATGATAGTGCAACTGGTACAGCGAGAAAGTTTAAAAAGAAGAAGCGTAAGGATGGTGATGAAGGAAGTGGTAATGATACCAAGCGGCGGAAGTTGTAACCGTTATCCCCGCGCGCACTGTTTATTTATTTTCCTTATTATTTCTTTTAATTATTTATTCTTGAATACGTTGATGCATAGAAATTGATGAAAGATGATGTTTTGATAGATTTTTTCAGTAGCCTGTTGATGATGAGCAAACTTTTGGAATATATTAGCCGCACCGATTTTCTCCCATCGTAAACACACACACACACACCATCACCTTTTTAACTTAATCGCCATTACATATAAAACGCAACGCATACAATGACATCAGCAGCAGGCGGTACAGGTGGATTCAAAGAACATCCATTCACATGGACTCAAACCCTTTCAGAAGTAACCGTCACCTTACCACTAGGCCAACCAACTCGCGCCAAAATGCTTGACGTGACAATGGCACGACGGCGTCTACATGCAGCTCACAAGGCCTCCCCAGATACTCCGCTACTTGACGGTGAACTCTACGCCGATATTAATGTCGATGAATGCTCATGGATGATTGAAGATGGTCAGGTACTTGAATTCACACTGGAGAAATCCAACAAGACAGAATGGTGGCCACATGTGTTGACTAGTGATCCTCGGATCGACGTGCAAAAGATCCAGCCAGAATCTTCAAAGCTGAGTGATTTGGATGAAGAAACACGGGCTATGGTGGAGAAGATGATGCATGAGAGAAACAATCCACAGCCAGGGCAGCCTACAGAGGAGCAGACGGAACGGCAGAAGGTGTTGGAGCAGTTTAAGAAGGTCAATCCACATTTGGATTTTAGTCAGGTTGAGCAGGATCAGGAGGATATTGAGTTTGCCTAGTTTTGCAAAGGTAGTATGTATTATGAAAATAGTCAATATATATGTCAACTTGAGATCTGTGCCCGTGTTTGTAGCTGATCGTGATGGGGCGCCGTGTCAGGTATGTTCACCTGGCAATAGATACGGCTCAGCATGGTGACTATACCCATAAATCTATCCAAAGAAGTTTCATTTCTTTCGTATCATTTTGCTATAAACTTAGCTGACATTATTTATCGGTCTCAGCACCATCTGCACTGCGTGCTACGATACACACATGCAACCCACCTCATGCGATTCCCTGTCTTGCTATCACCTCGGCTCACTGTCCTGTCCTTACTAACACTTTCCACTGTATTTCTTTAATTTGACACTCAAAATATTCGCCTAAATTTGAAAGCCATACGCCCAAACGGGCCGCGAAACCTGCAATGCTGGCCGTGCGGCTTCATATGTCCGTGCGGCGGCACAGGGGCAACTGCACCGCTCAATATATTCCTTTTACTTTTCAATCATCTTATACATTGCCACGCATCATAAGAGTTAGTCGTTAAGGTCTTCATTTGACAGCATCTTAAAGCGATTTGCAGTACTTCAGCCTTCTAGCTTGGCTCCTGTCTATCTACCATGCACCCGCATGGTTTACCAAGTACTCAGTTTTACTGCATTGCTTAATTGTCAATTATACAGACCTGAATGCGGAACACAAGAGAATTGACGGCTCACAAAAGGAAGAAAGACCAATCCAGCAAGCAGAATCACTGGCTCAAGGAATGGAAAACATTCGGTCCAAGGTAGACCTGAGTTGCGGGTCAAAGGCTCACCGAACGACATGCACGGCGGAGAAGGAGTTTACTCAAACAATTAATAGTACGACATGCGCATCTATACTTCACTTCTGCTTTTATTTTCTAGAACTGCTACTTCCTACCATTGCAGTCTTAATTGAACCCCAGCCTTCGAGAAATGATATACCGTTAACATCCGTAACTTAGCTTCAGCTAAAGAGCCCAGAGAGCCAGTCAAACAATTCATCCTGGCCCTGTTGTATCTCTTCCTGCTCTCTATACTCCGTCAGACTAAACAACATCCAGCCATCCATCTTCGTCAAACTGTACTTGCAAACCCTGTCCGTGCGCAGTGGGCCGGATACTGTACCTTACGAGTTCCCATACCTACCCACGTCTCTCTCATACAGGTTCATAGTAGGGAAGATCAAAGACGAGTCATAGGAGGCTCAATGTTGTGGTACGCTGGAGAAAAATAGTGGCACCGCAACAAATTCCATTATCTGGATGTTTATTTCTTTTTGGTAAGATTTGGCGGTATAGAGGATCAGCTACCATTACTTGACCCGGGGAGCACGGACCGAACGCCCCTTCTCTGAGGAATAGTACAACACCTGTTCTATTCACCACCGACATGTTGAGTACCAAGTTCCAACATCTATACGTGAAGTCTCTTGGTAAGCCCAGCGGGGGTCTGAGAATCGCTGGTTGATCGTTATAAATGAACCAGGTAGTTATACTGTTTGGGGGTGTCGTAGGTCAATTCAATTGCAATGCCACTTTCAAACAATTTGTCGTCAGCCTGCTTTTCTTCATGAGTCAAATTTTTGGTGTATTTGGCCATTCAGTCTAGGTATATTGGCCCGAACTGAGATCCACGTTTCTTGGAGGTCCGGAAAGTCAAAGTAGATTCTACCCCACATGTAGTACCTGGACGGTCTCTACTCTTGCATTTCGATTATGCTACAATTCATACGTTAATCCATACATAAATAACTAGTCTCAACACTACGACACCATAACATACAAAAAAAGGAGCGCCAGCCGCACACAGCGGCTGACGCGACACCTGCGGCTTAGAACCCAAAATCAAAAGCAGACATATCCGGTTCTTGGAACGCCTGGGGTGGAGCCTGCGCCTGATTATTCGGAGTCGCCTGCACAACCTGATCCTGTCCTGTCGCCATACCCGTCATAACACCACTACTCATCCTCCTCGTTGACGCCAACGTCGGTCTCCTCTGCAACATCCCCGGTCTCTGCGCGCTCCCATTCTCTCCCTGCCTCTTTGACTTCATCTCCCCACGCATTCGTTCATCCAACACAAACCTCCATGACCGAATCAGATCCAACGCTAGAACATCACATCCCATTCGCGAATAAATCGACGCCATCTTCATCACAAACTGAAACTCATGATCAACATCCAACGCTCGTAACGTGCCACCACTATCGGTATGCGTCAACGATGCGTCCCTCAAATGTCGATACAACAACACCAACACCGGATCATCCACCAGGAACAACTTTGTCGTATCGCTACTTTGCCCTGCCAACGCTTGTACCGCTTGCTGCCGGTCTCCTAGCATCCAATACGCCCAGCTTAACGTCCACCTATCACCGGCCCGTTCGGCTCCCGGAATAACATGTTGTTCAATCAATTGTCGTAGCACTGGCCCAGCACTACTACCATCTGCAGCTGGCCCCTCGTAGACTCTTGCAACAGCAATCGCCAAAGCCACGTCGTTGAGTTGTCGTACAATGACATTGACGCAATCTTTTAGGGCATCACCGAGTAAGAAAAACGCCGCGGCGTATTCAAACCGGTGTTTACCCAGTAATGCAAACGCGTTCTTGAGTGCTGCCCTTCGCCATCGTGGCTCGGTATAATCGTTCTGTAACAACTTCATGGTTTTACCTTGCTCCTTGTGCCACGAGGCAGTACGCCATAACCCGACTAGAACCGACTTTTTACGTAGTGCAAGGTAATAGAGACTACACGCGACAGGATCACGTCGTCCATCTTGTGAAAAGTATGTCCGTCCTAGCTTTTCAAACTGCTGCACTAGTGCATCATGGCTCAACCAGTACGCAAACCCTACTTCTCGCGCTTGCGGCCAGAGCATGCCTCCACCGCCGCCGTACCCGGCCTCGACAATTTCCTGTAGGATATCCTTGGACTGACTATGCAAAGCCCAGCTGAAATCACGCATTGTCATGCTTTCTTGTGTACCACGATGAATTTTGAATAACTTGAACCCTAGTAGGAACTTGGCACCATTATCATCCAACGACCGCCGCTGTTGTTCTGTCTGATGCACTGCTTCAATTACACTAGCCAGTGTAATTTGTTGATGCCGTGTCAAGTACGGCAAGGATACTTGCTGGATCCATTCGCCTAGTTCTTCACATGTACTCTCATCAAACACTTGCTCCTCCGACACGCTCTGTCTCCGGAATAAAGACTCGTATGTCGACCCCGACGGAGTCGCACTACCATCACCGCCACCCGTACTAACTCCCCCATCTTCATCAAATACATCGCGTAACCCGAGATTACTCTTGATATCTGCAGTCATACTCGGTTCCAGCACCACACTAAACTTTAACCGGTTCAACAGCGCTACCAGGATGCGCTTGACCACCTGGGTCTTGCCAGCAAACACGCTTTGAATCAGCAATTGCGGATGATACAACGGCAATGGCCCGTTCAACACAGCACAGATATCAAAGATACTATTATCAGCATCAAACATGCCGGTGTTTCGTGACCCCAGCAACTCCCGTGTCGTTGGATCATTGACATCAACTTTATCATCTTGGATAAACAGTTGGTTACCAGCACCCACCACGAATGTACCATTACGCAGCCAAATAGAATCACCAATTGGATGCGACCCTGCAAACTGCGAGATATCCACTTTCTTAAACGGCGCCCATGACGGGGTCTTGTTGGTATAATCGAATCGCAACTGGCAGTACAACATTACTTGCTTGGCAAACCCGACCCCTAGAACATTATGCTCGGCGGCACTGGTAGTCCAATCCAAGTCGCATACCACGTCACTGCTAAACTCTTGTTCAAACTCCAGCAATTGATTCTTCATATCCCAAATATGCAGTCCTGTCCCGGCTTTATTAGTCGTCACCACTTTCCTCGTCGCTGATACTTGTGCCTTGGCGATATCGTCCACCTGGGCTGTTTCCACTGACGATGTCTGCAACCATGTCAATTTACCTTTATCAAACAACGCCGTCCAAAGCCGTAGCGTACCGCTTCTCGATATAGTTGTCAATACATCTCGTTCATTCTCATCAAGTCGTCCGGTAAGTTTAGCGCTCCAGCCTACCGGGTCCACCACTGCCGCCATTTGCAGTTGCTCTTCTTCTTGCATCGGCAGCCCAAACAGCCCAGTATCTTCGATACTCCCACTGGCACCATTCATGTCAATCGTCCATAACCTAATGACTTGTGGGTCATATACCACCACCAAATGGAAAACCCCATTATCGGTATTCTCAGGCAACAGGAACATACACAATGGCTGCTGTCGTTTCTCTGGTACGTTATCTGCTCGACACATCTCAGTAGCTTCCACACCTCTACAATCCCATAGCACCAACTCATACCCTTCTTCCTTGTCTCCCTCTAGTAACGTCACGATATATTGCCCACCACTAATCAACACAGCGTTCACAATCTTACCTTTAATAACACTCGTCCGCTGCATCGTCACACCATGTCCAACCACGCGGGGCTTCCATAGCCAATTCTCATTAAACCTCGATAACGACAACAACGACTCACCGTCTGCAGCTCGCATAATATTCCGTACACTCTTGTTATGCCCAGTTAGTACCGATCTCAGGTGCCATTTCTTGTCTCTCCCTGCCAACAACCTATCCAGCTCCAAAGTGTAATGAAACAGCACACCTTGGTGTATATCATGCACCAACACGCTCAAATCTCCAGTTTCCCCATCACCTCCACCACCACCACCATCTGGCATATGCGCAAACGTCCTAAACTGCAACTGCTTACTCCCCAGACAATCCAACCCTACTTCCCTCTTCACCATCTTCAATAGCCTCGCCAGTTTCTGTTCCTTTCTCAACCCAACATTCTCAATGCTATATATCGTCAAATGTCCCTGACTATCCACAATCAAACATAATTCCACCTGTTTACTACCGATTCGAGCCACCTCGCTTGTTTCTGTCCTGGCTATGCTAGACTCTACTGCCCTCGTCAATTCGCCATTATCGATAATAAACGGAAACAATCGGCGTTCCTGTCCTGCCCCTCCTCCATCCTTATTTGCACTCTTCTCAGTATGTCCACTGTACCCATCGGCGTCTGCCATGTCAATGCTTGTCCATAGTTGGAGATTGGAACTATCCATGGTATCATACGGCGACCACACTCGAAGCACCGAATCCATACTCGTAGTATACAACGTATTCTCAATTGTCTGTGTAATATGCAACGGCCGTTTCCATCTAAGCTCCGTCACTGGTCTAGGGTGGGGCAGGTATACAAAATCATAGTACGAATTATCGACATCGAACGATAACCGCCGCCATACCTTCACCAACGAATCATTCTCAGCTACCGTCGCAACCAAACAACTATCCGGAGACACCTCCACTTGTATTACAGCATTGGCGAGTCGTTTTGTCCATATCGCTTTACCTGGCAATTGCCATAACGTCAAGTTGATTGATCCTACCACAATCTCCCCTGCGCCAGACCATGACAAGCATTGTACCTTCTCTCCTTCTCGTAGTATACAGTATTTTTCCCACTACAACACATCAAATATTCATTCATTAGCCTCCTTTTCTTTCAAAAAAAAACCACTCCAGTCTCCTCTCGATCCAACTTACCGTTGTCTGTCGATTGTATATCACTACTGGTCGTAACACCAAAACCTCTTCACCATACGCAACGGCAATCTGCCCCGAGCTGGGCTCTATTCGTACCGCCACGGCATCTCTTTTCAAGTACACTGTCTGTAGCAGTACTGTGGTATTCTCCAAAATAATCAGATTGTTCCCGGAGCAATATGCCTAGACGCCATAAGATTTTTATCGGTCAGCTTTCTCTCTGTCTCTTTCTTCCCCTTTGTTTGTGCCAAAACATACCACTATCCGTTGGTTATTCCAGTATGCTGTGTCTACTGCATTAATGGTCTTATTAGGTTCCCCGGGCAGGAACGAGATAGCCATGGCTGCTATGTACCAATTGTTGAAACTATTAAACAAGTTAGCAACAGAAAAAAAAAAAGTCGGCTGTTTGGTTTGGTGTGTCTATCCGGGGCGTTTGCGTTTGTTTTGTGTCAAAACCCAACACGTTTCGGGGAGGCGTGGCGGTCGCGGACCCACCGGAGACCGTGAGGCTCAGAAGAGCTCCCCCATATCTTGCGGCTGAAGAGGAAGAAAAAAGCTATAGAATGAGAGATCAGATAAGACAAGGTTACATTCTTTAGATGTGTGTCTGGATTTACTATAGTTTACGTTCTTGTAATTACTGGTTATTATATGATTATCTATATCCCCAAGCAGAAGTACAGCCTCGCTTGAATTGCGTCACCTCACCTTGTGAAAATAATATCCATAGTCAGATGCCACTACGATCGTCAGCCTTCCACGCCTAGAGCCCATGCGCCCCAAAATACAAACAGATACAAAACAATGAGTCGAGACGACGAAACAAATTCTTTCTGTGCCAAATAAAAAAAAAATTTACATTCGAAATAGAAAACAATAATACATAAATAATCATATATAATAATACTGATTTTAAAATAAAAAAATAATAACTTAGAAAATATAATATTCCATGCTTTTCGCCTAGCTCTTCACGCCCAAGATCCTACTAATCACAATCACTGGCATACACAACGCCTGTACAAACGTAGCCAACGTCTGGATAAAAATTGATACCTGGTACATGATCCACATCAAGAAAAAGAGTTCCAGAATAATCACTGCCGACTGCAGATTCGGTGCCACCTCGCCTACCGCGTCCACTGGTTTAAGCACAAACGATAGCTTGCCACTTTGCCTAAACGTATCCACAAAATTCGAAAAAATTGGCGGCATACCATCACCAGCTTTGAACATTTGCTTCCATTTGGCTGTCACCACCGCAAACTTTTCTCCTACCATTCCGCCCATTCCACCACCTCCACCAGCACTTTTTTCCGCTGCTGGTGGCACTGCTTCTTGTTCACCAATAGTAGGCGGACGATGTGAAGATGCTCCACTGCGTACCGAAGCTGGTCTAGATGCAGAGTGTACACTTCCACCACCACCACTTCGATGGCTACCCCTAATAGTTCCCGCGTAATCTGACCCTGACCTAATCGATGCTGGTCGTGAATGATGCATGGAAGGATGTTGACTACCTGATCGATAACTAGCCATCGACCTTGCCCTAGATGAATGTCTGCTGCCACTGTGGTAAGACGCGGCGTCATCCATGACTGGTGGTGGAATAGGGGTACCAATCCCACTGTGTCGTGACGAATACCCAGATTTTATGCTTCCGCCACCACCATAACTACCAGACCGGATTGAAGCGCCATCATATAGAGCACTAGCAGGTGGATGAGATGGTACCATTAATGGTTCGTCGTGCATAGAACCACCGCCTCCCCCTCCTCCGCTGCCAATACTGCCTTCTCGTTTTGAAAACATGTACTTCATAGCCTGTTTGAATTTTCTCCTTCGTGCATCTTTTGCTCCATATTCATCATCAGAATTGTAGTCGTCTTCTTTATCAGTCAACTCTCGTGCCATGTTTTGATCAGTTTGTTCTTCAATAGGGAGATGTTGTGATGAAGGGGAGCCGGACCGTGTTGATGTATCAGATTTGTTTGACTTGGTCTCGCTCCCAACGACCGCCGCCCCAGCCCCACCGCTTTTTACTGATGCAGCTGCAGCTGAACCGTTAGGGGAATGGACACTTCTAGAAGAAGAATGGATCGACTTGGGCGTAGGCGAAGCAATCAAGTTTTCTTCATGTTTAGAACGCACGCTAGCCGGTTTTGAATGGTGACTGTGGCCGCTATGATGTGATGAAGCTGGCCGTGGTGACGAATGGTGTGATCGTACGCTAGCTGCAGCAATAGCAGCAGCAGCAACTTCTCCTCCACCTCCACCACTACCATTTCCACTGGCGTGCGACGCAGCGGCAGATGGTGCCCTGGAATGATGTTTACTGGACGATTTGGACCCTGGTTTCACCTCCCCAGCCGCAGCACTCTTGATTGACTCAGCTTGTTTCTCATTTTCATCACCCGATGTCTCATTCTTATTAGATAAAATTCCAGACAATTTTTCAGAAGCAATGCTAGCGACATACTCTTTGGTGCTTAGCCAGGATTTGTACAATTCTGCGCCAGGATCTGTTGGTTCATTGGCTTCTTCTGGCGGTGGCGTAGGCGGCTTTGAGATTTGTCGTGATTTTTCAGAATGATGAGATGATGGTGCTCTAGAAGAGTGACGAGATCTATGCGATGATGAGTGATGGGACGAGTGGTGCGAAGAATGATGCGATGGTGCCACTGCCTCTGAATGATGCGAGTGGTGAGAACGATGCGACGCGGCTGCTTCTGAATGATGCGAATGACGAGAAGACCGGGCCGATTCGGAATGGTGAGAATGATGCGAATGGTGAGATGGCGACGCTGCTGCTTCAGAATGATGCGAGTGATGCGATGCAGCAGCTTCAGAATGATGCGAACGATGCGATTGTCTAGAATGAATTGACCGTGCTTCTGCCTCCGCATCCGCCACCTTTGCCTCGCTTGGTGGACGAGACGACCGCTTGGACTGCGCTGAACCAGACCGATGGGATACTGCTGCTGATGCTGATGCTGAACGATGCGAACCTGGCGGCGGCGACGACCCATTTGGCGGAGTAGGAACCCTTGATGTATGCGACGGTGCTTTTGATGGTGATCGTGACTTTGTTCTTACTGACGCAGCTGCTGATGCTGATGCTGGTGCTGGTGTTGCTATCGTTCCAGTCTGGTCCGCTTCTGTTTCACGAATCGATTCGGGTTTATCATCAATTTCCTGTTCATCTGGTGGCGTTTCTTTTGCTTCTTCCTGTCCATCTTCTTCTTTTTCTTCTGGTTTACTTTCACCTTCTTCAGAGCGTGGTTCAAAAATATCTCCATTTGTTTCATCTTTTTTCTTCTTTTTGCCAAACAATGCTCGGGCTGAAAATTTTGACACGGGAGCCGATTGGTCAAACAACAGGTTATTTGTAGCATGCAGTGCTTTGCCGGCAGTTATCATGGTCTTGTTACTGGATTTTGCTTTGCGTTGCTGATTTTGTTGTTCGTTCTGTGTTGACCGGGGTTGTGAATGTGATTGTGTGGGATAAGAGTGGGAATGGGAAGAAGAATTGATAAAATGAGGAGGAGAAAATGAATCATCTGGTTGTTGTTGTTCCTCACTAGGTGGTGTGTCAATCCGATCTAATAAAATAGTGGCAGAATCTGGCGTGGGAATGCGTCTCAATTCGGTTAACCCTGGACTAGTAGCTCCTCCTCCTCCACCTCCACTACCAGATTTTTTGGCACCATCTTGGCGCGCGACCGCTCGGCGGCGACCGGCAGGATTATCACCAGCCACTTCTATATCTAGATCGTGGTCCCCGTCCTTAAGCTGCAGATCATGAGATTGATCATGTTCATGGTCGATATAGGCGTTCCACACACCTTTACGCTCCCGTTCTCGTCGTTCTGCTTCCTTTTTGCGTTTCTTTGCTCGAAGCTCGTCTTCATAATACGAGTAGTAGGTATTTTGTCGGCTAGGCGATGATCTAGCTAGTTCCAACTCTTCTCGCTCCTCGTCGTCTTCAGCATCACCATCAGAGGGGTAATAATAATCTTCATAATACCTTCGTTCTCGGCGATTTGCATATTGCTGAGGAATAAAATTGAAGCTTGGACTACTATTACCACCGCCGCCTTCATTATGCTGCTGATGTTGGTCATCTCGTTTACTGCTACTACGAGGTGGTTGCTGAGCTGCTGCTGCTGCGTCGGATTTTCTCCTTCTACGTCGTCGTCTTTGTGGGTTATTTCTTCTGGCCCATTCTTGTTGTAATGCTTGTGTTTGGTTTCGTAACTGCAGCTCGTTACGCTGTGCTCTTAACATTTGTTCATTCTCATCGTCTTGCCGTTGTGCATACTCGAATCGATGATCATGATACGGGTTCTTACGCTTATTCGCCTCATCTGCCGTAGGCACCAACGAATCATGAACGATCCGCAACTCTGAGTCGTACTTGAGCATACCATCTTCATCATAAAAGTAGTCGTCAGCATGGTGGTCATCGCCTTGATTAGATCCACCTGAATCTGAATCGGTCACGTCCACGATCCCCGTCGTTCGCGAGATACTTTGGCCGAAATGCGAGACACGTTTGTTGAGGTTGCGAAGCTTTTTGAATTTCTTCTTTTCTGGTTGTGACGATACGAATACTTCCGTGAGAGCATCTTTCTTGTGGTCGTTGTTGGGTTGTGCTTGTGTCATGGCGTTTGCCATGATGTATATGCGTTTTTTTTAGTCTATGTGTATAGATAGATGCAACGATTTCAGGGTGTGATGAGAGGAAGGAAGAAGATTGACAAAATGAGGACAAGGGTCATGCAAGAGATAGAAAACGGGAGGTGCCAGTGTTAGTTAATAGAATCAAAAGAAACCCGCAACAATATGTTATATTAGTTATGAGAGGATGGGTTTGTTAAAATGGAAACAGAAAAAAAAAAATGGAGGTGGTCGGGTTCAACTAAGACATAAGGAAAAAGGAAGGGCCAGTATTTTATGCAAGTATAAAACATCACAAACCAAAGAACAAAGGGCTTGATATTTTAATAGTACTGATTGTTTATTTATTTTTTTTTCGAACTGGTTGCTTTTACGTCTCGTGGAAGCGACAGTATCTGCATGTCATATAATCTCATATATTTCTAATCCACCTCATTGATCGTCGTTTCGTTAGGTCCGTGGTTTTTGTGGTCCTTTGACCGGGCTGCTACTTAGATTATGTACGGCGGAACCTCCAAGTACCAAAAAAAAAACCAGCCACGTTAATTTTCCACACCACACCTTCAAGCATATGATAGAACAGGGGATAATGTTTATTTTGTTTTGACATGCTCTAAAGCTTTTTCAGGGTGTGTCTTGGTCTTAGACTTTGGATTTTGGATCTGCTAGCAAAAACACGCCAATCTATAAATCTCATTGCGGCTCAACTCGACTTCCCGCTTGACACATTATATGAAACCTAAAGCCCAGTATTAAAGTACCGGTAGTTGATTTGCCGCCGCCTTGAATTTAGAGGAGAACGTGTGCAAATATGGAACTTTCTGATAAAATAGAAGGTAAACAGAAATGATAGAAATCATAGCCACATTACAGCTATATTTTTATTTAATCGATGTATACCACCGTATACCATAGTATTATACGGTACTTAGCGCTGTCTATATCTACCGTTAGGCAGTCGGAAGTCCGATCACCAGTGTAAATCTCAGAACGCCCCACGATTTGGGATTAAGCGCCCAAAAAAAAAAAATTTATCACACACAAAACCATCCATCAATAGACCAGACAGCATCATCTAATTAGCTGTATAACCCCCATCACACAATGCCTCGTCAATTCGTTAGTGCTAAACGGTCAGCTCGTGCCGTAGCACCAAAGCCATACTTCCCAAAGGCACCAACAACATCCCTCAATCAACAATACAATGCATCTAAACTCGAATCATCATCATCATCATCATCATCAACACCCTCCACCACCACAGAGTCCAAATCAAAAAAGTTCAAATATGTACCAAAACATACTCAAGAAACTAACCAGCAAAAGATCTTCCGACGCCAGCAAGAAGCATTGGAAACAAGCGACAAGCCACATTTCCAAGTAGGTGGACGACAAATCTACTTCCCACAAGCTAAACTGACGCTACTGCGACCATCCGCCAAACATACTCCATACCAAGCAAAGTTCATTGTGCCACGAAATTTCAATAAACTCGACCTAAGAGACTACCTATGGCATGTGTACGGATTACGAGCTTTGAATGTTACTACGCAACTGCTATGGGGCCGATGGACTCGAGAACAACCAGGTCGACCTCGGTACCGAATGCCACAGATCAAGAAGATGACAATTGAAATGCAGCATCCGTTTATTTGGCCGGAACCAGTGCCTGAAAAGAAGGTTAAACAGGATTACAAGATTGGGTTGAATGAGGAACTGCGCAAGTATGCCCAGGATGTGGATCGACTTGGGTCGGATAAACTGCGTCCTCCACGAGCATTTGGTGGCATTGTGGGGCCATATGTACCTGCTCCAGAGCCGTTTGTGCCAAAGAAGTTGGCTCGACAAATGGCTAACAAGAAGAAGGAGGCGGATGAACAAGCTCAGCGTGAGAAGGATGTGGAACTGGTCAAGAATTATCTTAATATGTAAAGAGGAGACACGCGGGTTGTGGTAACAATGTAAATAAATAGTGTATGTGTTGACAAAGGCGTGTGTGTGTGTAAATAGTGTGAAGATTATAAAAAACGAAAGCGCCAGGATCAATTAAGATTGTAATATAGTCATTATCATTAAAGCAAAGTATGCATATGCTCATCATCACGTTAGGCTAATGCCCGATACTCTGATAAACAGTTGTAACGTTATAATAATGTATATCAAAATAAAAAAAAAAAAGACTAAACTAAACTGTAGAATATATAATAGTTTATAATAATAATAAAATAATAATAGAAATAGCTATAAATAATAAAAATCCTCTAAAAACCCAAACCCAACTTAGCTCGAACTTCATCAAACATATTGTGGGCATCTTCACTAATCTTGTGTAGAGATTCTTCAATTTCATGCTCAATTGGCAAAATTGAAAAAGCATCTTCTTGTTCCTTATCTTCAACCTTATTGGATCGACCAGCTTCCCAGAATGCAGTCAAGTTCTTACCACCACCGTTATAAGCCAAGATATTTGGAGTATCAGCATCAATATCACTCAAGATACCTTCAGTACCATAGGCAATCAAGTTCTTCTTCATTTGTTCTGGGGTAATAGCACCCTTGGCAGCAAATTCAGAATCAGAAGATGGTTGCAATGACAAAAAGTAAGTCAACAAACCGCAAATGTGTGGAGATGCCATGGAGGTACCAGACAAAGTAGCAGTTGCTCGACTAGACCCAATATAAGTAGACAAAATGTTAACACCTGGGCCAAAGATATCGACACACTTGCCATAATTGGAGAAATAAGCTCGATCATCGCTCAACGATGAAGCACCAACAGTGACAGCATTCTCAGCAGAAGCTGGAGAATAGTCGCATGCATCGGCATTATCGTTACCAGCAGCCACGGCAAAGTGGAGGCCAGCCTTCACAGCAGCGTTGACTGCAATATCCAAAGATGGAGACTTGCCACCACCCAAAGACATGTTGGCAGTAGCACCCTTATAGTTCTTCTTGGTCTTGGAATCCTTAATGTGAGATTCAGCGGCGAATTCAACACCCTTGATCACATCAGACATGGACCCAGAACCATTAGATCGCAACACCTTGACGGCGACAACATTAGCCTTCTTGGCAACACCATACTTCTTACCAGCAATAGTACCAGAACAGTGTGTACCGTGACCATTGCCATCTTCATCAGCATCGCCTTGTGGGACAGTCTTACCCCAAGCAGCTCGGCCTTCAAAATCATCGTGATTGATATTGGTACCAGTGTCAATCACATAGGCAGTAACGCCATCACCACCTTCATTATCATAGAGGTACTTATTAAACGAACCCAACGACAATGGTTCTCGATGCGATACACGAGCCAACCCCCATGGAGCATTGTTTTCTGTATCAAATTCATTAATCGATACACGAGAATCAGGTTCAACGTATGCAACAGATGGATGCCGTCGGATAGCTTCCAAAGTATCCTTATGGAATCGACCAGCATACCCCTTGAATGTATCGCCAATAGAAAAGGCATCCTTAAGCCCAGATAGACCAGACAAGAGGGTATGTTGGGAGTTGTCCCGCTTGAGCAACTTTAGTGACTCAGTGTGCATGGTGTCAACCCACAAGTGATGGTCTTGCGCCATCTTATCGTCGACATGGTCCTTGAATACAATAATGTAGGAATCTTCAATCAAATTCTGAGAAGCAGTATCGCTAGTGTGCAATGGTGCAACATACTTGGAGTTGATGTTATCATGAGAAGAATCAGCACCAAATACAGATAGAGCTTCCAAGTTGTGAGGAATCACTAGCGCTTGGGCCAACGCCACCAAAGGCAATGCTACGGCCAATTTGGACAATTTCATAATGGAGAATAGATCAAATAGAAAGTTTGGAGAAAATAAGAGTGTAAAGAAATGTGGTTTATATACTTCCTTTCTTCTTTTTAAATATAAATATATAAAAGAAGATTCAAAAGAAGAAGAAGAGGAAAGTGTGTGGAGGTTAAGAAAGAGAGAAAGGAAAGAAAAAATGTTTATTTATTATTTTAATTGATTGATAACAGCAGCCAAAAGGAGCACGCAGCAGCGGCAGCAATAGTGGCGGGGGGAATAAACGGGATCGGGGTAACTCAAACCTCCCAGTTGATGTGCTTTAAGCGCCTACCAATTTGTACAAAAAGGGAAAATCATCGCGGGGTTACCCGGTTTTTTTCCTTATTGATGTGGCTTATCACATTGATTATGCAGCATGATAACATGATTTGTCGTCACCATTAAGTTATTAGATCACATAAGTCACGGGCTTGGTGTCCGCCTTGGAGAGATGAGAACGGCCCTTAAAGAATGGAGAAAAAAACGAGGGGAAGATAGCTAGATATTGGAGTATGCGTGTTGTCATATTACGTTATTGTGTCGTTTATAAAAAGCCCGCGTTATCTTCATATAGCCAATCAATGTAACTGATCAGCTTTTTTTTTTTTTTTGATTTCGTATTATTATTACATTGATCTGTCATTGTCATAAACCTGTCCATCAAGTAGGCAAATCATGCATGTGTGTTAAGTGCGCTTCCCCCAACAATAGACCAATTCCGAGGTTAAGGAGACTTGTATATTTTTTTTACCCGTTTTCAAGCTGTAACCGATACGTTTGCTGCGGAAGTTGAACATGCTTGTGGTACCTTTACGCCCAAGTTTTCGCCTGGCTGCCCTAATTTACCATTGAATTGGATTATGGCGGTCTATTCAGTAGAATAAGACTCTGGGTTGCGGTGAGCAATTCAGGTACCGTACTGACCCCCGCTCAAGATCTCTTACGTTGCTGCATCCGCTTCCTATTGTTTCACAGGGTACTCTGGTAGATTTACAAGCATCGGATGCTAAAGGCACTATAAACAGGTAGGGTAAATTAGACCCAAGTATCTATAAAGGTTCTGTTACGTATCATCAAAATCGAATGCAAAACTGCATGCTCTTTCTATTACGATAATATAT
>JAKTQM010001441.1:0-17946 GCA_030558825.1 Blastobotrys niveus
GGTGAGGGTGATGACCGGTGCTGCAAAAGATTCTAGAGAAGAGCATACAAAGAGTAGTGGAGGGTATGGTAAATCACCTGGGGGGTCGTCGTCGGGTGCTAGCACTACCTTTGACCAGCGCAGAAGAAATAGCAGTCACTCGCAATTGTCAAAGAGTTCACAAAGTGATTTGGAACCAGTTGATGAAGTGGATGAGCATGAGGATTCAGCCGAAAGCCAGCAAAGTGGGCATCAGAACAATAATAATAATAACGCCAGCAACAAGTCGAATCTTCGAGCATTCAATTTCCACAAGCAACAACATCCACATCACAGTCACGGCCATCAGCAGAATCAGAATCAGCATGACGATGGGACGTCTCGAAGACACAGATCTGGAATGTACACCATTTCGTCCGGTGAACAACCTTCGGCAGAGTCCAAGGTATCAATTGAGCAAGCACGAGAAAAGCTCAATGAGAATTTCTCCAAATCTTGGATTCGAGCCTTCAATGAAGCAGAACGAACGCAGAAAGCAGCAGTTAAGAAGAATATGGAAAAATTATGGGGCCGCGATGAAACGGATCCAGATACCGCTTCTGAAGAACGGATAGTTGACTATAGTCAAGATCCACTCATGTTCTACGCAGTAATGCG
Source organism: Blastobotrys niveus (assembly GCA_030558825.1). NCBI lineage: Eukaryota > Fungi > Ascomycota > Dipodascomycetes > Dipodascales > Trichomonascaceae > Blastobotrys > Blastobotrys niveus. Next base: position 637 of record JAKTQM010001441.1, read on the forward strand.
AGGGGTGGATCTTGTGCTCAAGACGCCGCATTTCAATGATCAAACGTTACGAGAATTCTTGCATGATGTGGGTAAAGGTTTGCCGATGGATACACGGTTTTCACTGCTGGTACCGTTTTATGCCGATCTGAAGCTTGACGAATGCCGTGCTCATATTCGTGACTACCCGTTGCCGTTACTACACTTCCCGTCTATACATCCTACCCAGGATGCATCGCTTGCAGCTGTTCATTTGACAGGCAACCTGGTGATTGCCGAGGAATTATGGTTGGCGGAAGAGAGCTTGCGGCGAATCAAGGTGCCACTGGTACCAGCGGCAAGCACCAAGAGTACGGATGATAAGATGTTGAAGTATATTATTGACGTGGTACGAACGGTCTCATCGGTTAAGATTTATACTAGCATGAACGCCAAGGTGAATACGATGAATCCAACCAGAATCACCTGGGCGAATTCATTCCAACCAGCGATTCAAACGGTGATGCTGGGATTTGATTCATTTAGCAAGCCGCCGCTGGATCCATCACCGAAACTTGGGTTCTGGGACAAGATCCGGTCTATTTTCCATGCAAGATTGCGTTTTGAATGGATGGACGGTGATGTGTTTTTGTATTTGAAAGGTGGTCGAAGTCCGTATGAGTTGCTTGGTGCTAATGCAGGGTTTGTGATGGGATGGCGAAACAATGTGCGGCTGTTGGTCAATGAGACTGATAATCCGAGCCAATTGCTCATTTCCGAGTCGGAAGAGTATATCCTGGCTGTTCCAAAGTTTGCTGTACAAGAACAAGACTATCTCCGTAAAGCCAATCTGTTCCAACATGCCATCATGCCTCGTACAAATTTCAATGAGAGTACAAGCTTCCGCAAAGTGGTCATGAAGCTGAGCGGTAGGGTCAAGTGGGTTGCTGGGCTGTTGTTTGAGATTGATAAGAAAGGAACGCTTGAGCGAACATCAGAGTTTCGTCCACATTATGACGTGCAGTTGCGGCGGGCAGATATGATTAGCAAAGAAGAACTCGAAACGTACGACACGTACCAAGGGTTCAGGTCGCAGTACACACATTTGGCAATCACAGTAGAATCGCCACAGACTGAAGAGTGTACCAGCTACAATACGATGCATTTGACGCCTCGCGTACTGTACCATTTCCAGAGCTGGTGGCGGTTGTTTGATGGGTCACTGTCGTTACCTACCCGGTCTGGTGTCTTGTTTCAACCGCGAGTGGTTAAGAAGCCCAAATTTGGCCGTCATTTGTTCACAGTCAAGTATAAGCTGGATTTGTCACCGTTATATATCTCGCATAATTATCGACATCCGCATAAAGATGATCTTACCAAGCATAACAAGCAGGCATCGACAGGGTTGAAGGCCAAGATTGATAGTTTCACGATGGACTTGCATCAACGACGAGAGCAGGAACCTGGTAAGCGGTGGAAAATGAAGGTGCATATGGGGGAATTGGATTTCAAGAGTACTGATTTGCGGGTCATTTTGGCCAAGTTCAAGGAACGGTCTGCGCAAGAGTTGCTGGCGCAGAAACTGGGCATTGGTCAATCGCCTGGTTCGTCTATATCAAACGACAAGACCACGTCGCAACAGAGTGCCCGACTTTCAGGCAAGTTCAAGATTAGTGATAATGACTTTTCGTGGATTGATATGGATGATTATGTTGAGTTGGATGATATTTCGCCAATGAAGAGTTTGCCAAAGATTACGGTGCTTCCATTGTTGTATGCGCCGCGATGGACGTATTTCAGACAGACTGATCATTCCAACACGGATTACGCAAAGATTGGCAATGAGGAGTACTTGAAGTTTGGTAACGAGCCAGCGCATTATTGTCTGATTGGCAAGCACCATCCAGAGGCAACACAGCAAGTTTTATTGAGGCAGCGAATGGAGGAGATTGACGAGCAGTTGAAGAATGACGATGCCACATTAGACTCGTTGACAAAGGATTTGACCAATTATCCAAACGAAGAAGGGATCAAGAAACGAATTGAAGCAATCAGGGAGGAGATTGCCAACTTGACGCGGCGAAAGCAGGCTATCAATGACGTGCTGGTGTGTCGACGAGGGTCGTTGGATGGCGAAGAAAACAAGTTCCCAGGTATTGATGGCGCCTCTTCCAAGCCGAATACTAATGAGAACTCGTTTAATAATCGGTTCATTATGCATAACATTCAGTTGAAGTGGAACAATGCGCTGCGAAACGCTATTTACCGCTACTTGCATCGAGTGGGTGACCGACGGGCATTCTCGTACTACATCACTCGCAAGGCTGTCAAGTACGTGGAGGATTTGATTAGTATGCATGCAAAGACAGAGAAGGAAAAGCCAGATCATCCAGAAGAAGGGTATGATGAACAAGAAAGCACCAAATCATCGACCAGATCATATAAAGAGGAAGTTGAAGAAGTTTTGAATGGAATGTTTGGGTCTTCTTCAGGTAAAGATGTGTCTGAAGATAATGAAAATGAAAGTGAAGCTGGTGGACAAGCTAGTGGTGGTACGAAGCATTTTACAGATGAACTACGAAAAATTGTCGAAGGGTTTCATCTTGACGACACGTACCTGGTGCGGCTCACGTCGCCGCAGATCCAGCTGGTATCTAACCAGAATCCAAGTCAGTGCGTGTTGATCACGTCGCAGAACATTGAGTTGAATGTGTTGAGTGTGATGGATGATAGTAATGATGACGATGAAGTGTCTGGGTTGGTGGAGACGCGGTACGGGGTCAAGTTGCAAGATGCTCAGTTCTTTGTAATTAGCCGCGACGACGTGTCACGAGGGTCGGTAGCGTTGTTCTCATCAAACAGTTATGGTTGTGGCCGAGTGATGTCAAGTTGGCCACCATGGCTAGCATTGGAAATGTGTTACGACTCGGCTGCGCTGCGAGATCAATTGGTTATTGATCGTACATCTGCCACGTTGCGGTTTGATAAGCCGAATTCATTGCGTGTACAAGACTCGGGAGCAGCTAGAGAAGGTAGCGAGAATTTCAGTTCCAAGGTTGTGCGGTGTGAGCGGTATCGAGCCAACCGAGTGGCTGTTGATTTCCCTAAGGTTGTTGCTACATGCGATTCTCAGCAGTATTTTGCCATTTTTACTATTGTGGTAGATTTGTTGATTTATAGCGAGCCGTCACACCAAAAGACGACGGAGAAGTTGGAGGAAGTGCTACTAGCGACTGATTTTAGTGATTTGCATGGTGCAGTGACTAGATTAAACAAGCTTCAGACGGAGATTCGTCAATTAGAAGAGTTGCGGGATGAATTTGCTATCCGGATGGGTGGTCATTATGACCAGCAGACAGCGGCCGATTTGACTCGTATTGAAGTGGAACATTATCATGTAGTGTTGGAACTGATGGTGATGATGCGGGCCATTCGTACGGGGATTGAAAAGGGCCATCGGGATACTAGCTCGTTGCTCAAATGGTCGATTGCTGCAGACCAGATCATCTGGCATGTGCTTGGAACAGACCGTCAGCCGTTCTTGGATATTGGGCTGGCCGATGCGTCATTCAATAGAATTGAAGGTAATGACGGGTTCAATTCTAATACCATTGAAGTGGGTATGATGCAAGGGTTCAATTTGTTACCCAAGAGTATTTATCCAGAGCTGTTTTCGCCTTATATGGAGGAGATTAGCGGGTATAAACCTGGTGACAAGTTGATTTATGTGGAGTGGACCATGTTGGATCCTATTGGTGGGATTCCAATTGTGGAGAACTTTTATATCAAGTTGCTTCCACTCAAGCTGCAATTGGAGCGGGATACCGGTCAAAAGGTGTTTGATTACGTTTTCCCGGCGAATGAAGAGAGTCCATTCTTGATTAGCAAGTTGGGGTCGAAACGAGGTGGAGACGATGTTACTCCTGCGTCTGGTGATGAAGCAGAGCAGGGAGAAGGGAAGAATCGTAGCGACTCTAGTGATGACGATGATGATGATAACGAGGCGCATGGTGATGATATGGGTGGGTACAAGGAGATTTATGGTGAAGAATTGGAGAGCGTTTCCAGTTCACTTGATGACCAATGGAGCAGTCGACCAGGTCATCGTGCGTTGGCCAATGTCTACAACAAGTCGTCATCATTTGCCAATAGTAGAAACTCGTCTACTTCACGAACTGGTCGCACTGCTGCCGCTGGTACCAACGATAACCAAAGTGTGAAGGGTACTAGTGGTGGAGGTAGTAGTTTAAGATCGTTGTCGCGAACACGAACTGGGTTGCGTGGCGGTGGATCTAGAGGAGCAGCATCGAGTATCTATTCTGGGTATACTGCCAGTTCCAAGGCGCATAGTAAGAAGAGTTCTCGTGGTGAGAAGGAAGAAGAGAATGAGTTTACAATGATGGTGAAGCGGGCGTCGAATTACATGAGTATTGTTGACATCAAAATTGAAAGCACTACATTGTGTATTTCCTACAAGGTATGTTTTGGATGAAGATGATGAAAGTATTTGGATGCTAACTTTTTTAATTTGATTTTTTTAGGGATCTGGATCGAGGAATTTGACGGATGTACACGAGTTTGTTATTCGTCTGCCAGAGTTTGAATATAAGAACAAGACATGGTCGAATTTGGACTTGGCACTTCGACTGAAGAAGGATGTAATGAAGGCATTGTTCCAGCACACGGGCGCATTGATCAGCAACAAGTTCAGCCGTAAGAAGAAGAACAAGGCAATTTATCAACCGTTGCGACAGATTAGCAATTATGTGTCGTTCACTAGCTTGGCTGACTTGACAACACCACCAAGCAATGCTGTCGGTGCCGGGCCAAGTACAAGTGCAATCGCTAGTGCTCCTGCCAGTGAAGGTGGTGGTGATTCGAATCTACCTAGTAGCAGTGCTCCGAGTAGCAGTACTAGCAGTGTGCAGATAAATGATCCATCGATGATGCTACCGCCATCATCTTCGCCGGTGCCAAAGATACAGGTCCATGAAAGCACCGAAGAGTATTCACCGGCTCACCCCAAAACACCGCCAAATGCCAGTCCTATAATGAGGCAGGAGAATCCACAATCGTTATCTCCAAACAGTGGTAGTAGCAATAAACTACGATCAAGAGCCACTTCGTTTGTACGTGGCATTGCTAGTTTCAGCAACTCAAACGACAAGAGCCCAACTAAAAACAGGCAGCAGTCGAGTGCTTCTGGAACAGCTGCGTCGGTTAACAACAACAGCAGCAATGTACAAGTTGCAGGAACTTCTAATAATGAAACTGCCACATCCCCATTGCACCAAGTACGAAGGATCTCGACGACAAGAACGGAAAGCGACAGTGATAGTGATGATCAACGTCGTGATTGGACGGATAGTGAAGAGGAAGATCTCACACAGGGATTGGATGTGGTGGATGACGAAGATGAAGATGATGATGATGACGATTATGTGGGTGGTAATGGTGTTGGTGCAAATGGTGAGCAAGGGAAGAGGAAACGGAAGAAGAAGCGGTTTTTCAAGTTTATGAACCCATCGTGAAATAATTTGAAGAGTGCGGCTCTGTGAGTAAAGTTTTTGAAATTTTTTTTATTTATAACAAAAGTCTAAAATGGATGTTGTTTATTTTTTTTCCTTAATATGCGATAGTAGATATAATATAATATGTGGAATATATAAATAATAATAAAGTAATTCTATAAATCAAAAAAAAAACTCCTTTCACCAGCCGAACCGTTCGGCATGAAGTTCAATGTAAATGCCTCGCGCCGCAGAGCCGCACAGGTGTTACGAACCGATCGAATAAGCGGCTCGGGCCCACATGTATAAACTACTGGCGGCTGGATGGCAGCTCTATGCAAATCTATCATCTCTCTCATTAATCTCTCAACGTCTGGCCGACCTTGTTCTCTAGTAACCCATAACTGTACGTCCCGCGACTCGGTGAACGAAGGGATCCACTCAGTGAAGTTGCGATGTGGTACTACCCACAAAAATTTGGCGTCTGCTTCAGGTGCAAGGCTAGTATAATGCTGTAACATGGGGTAAGTGAATGCTACTCCCGCGCCGCCCGATACAAGTAGAACTTGTGCTGATGGCGAGACTGTTTCCGGTGGTTCATTGCCGTATGGTCCATGGATTAGTCCAAGACAAGTTGTGGTGGTGTTGGAACCCCCAGCTGATTCTCCTTCTTTACGGCGGGCAAGTTCCAAAAGACGATTAGAAAACCCTTCTCTAGCACGAACGATCAGGTCCATGGTATCCGAGTGGTCTGGATGTGATGCAATGGTGAATGGATGCGACTCGAATGCGCCGCATGAAAAGATGGTGAGAAAGACGTGCTGACCTGCCTTGTACTGATACTGGCGACGAAGGAAAGATGGGTATGCGGATTTTTCAGGGTCTGCCACGTATGAGTTTTGTGGGATTTTAACAATGACTGTATCGCCAGGACTTGTTATCAATTGGCACTCCACAAGCCGATATGACACCACTATTCGTACGATACGGTCGTATATGAATGATACACCAGCGATTACTGCGTAGGGCCGAGCAGTAGGGTAGTGGAAGTATACTGCCGGGATGGAGACTATTGATCCAACCAAATGGACTGCGTAGAATAGTTCGTATGCTTTGGTTCTGAATGTTTGACTGGACGTTAGACCAATGGCCAGGAAACAGGTGGCTCCTAACACTCCTAGCATAGTCCATAAATTGGTGAAAATGTAGTCGTATCGAAAGTACCAAAAGAAAAGTGCAGAATGGACCATGGCCGCCAGGACACAGTATGCGCCGCACCACCGATGGAGCACGTTAACCTGCTCATATGACCATCCGGTGAGCAAAGTCAACGGGGTGTGTTTGGCGCCCAGGATGTATAAGAATGCCATGTTACACACCGTCATGAGTCCTAGTCGAAATGCTAATAGAACCGGATGTTGAGTTGTGTCGGCAATACTATAGTAAACTGTTGATATGATGTAGCAGCCCAAAAAGATGGTCATTCCCCAATGTTCGGCATTGTCTGCTCGTTGATGCATCAGGAAGGATTGTATGCTGTCATAGGCTGTGGTTACTCTATTTCGCTGTCGTGGTAGTGATTGCTGTTGTAGTGGTGATGTGGATGCTGTTGTCGTCGGTAGAAGCGCTTGATTCTCCTCGCCTTCTCTTTTATTAGTAGTGGTTTTTCTCATCAGATAAAAGACTCTTTTTGATAAATGCACGATGGATGCTATGAGAATCACTGAAACGAGGAAAGCTGTATATTCGTTGAGCAATGTTCGTCCATTGAGCAAGCTCTGTAGGAGGTATGGGCCATTGGGCTGGAAAAACGGGTTCTCACCATAGTACGGATTCTCATAGTCTGGAGGAATCGTAACATTCGGGAGTGACCCATTATCGTCTTTTACCATGACCCTGTTTCTCTTCTAAAAAAATTTTTCCGTCTTATACTCTTACGACGTTTGTTGAAGAATCTTGAGATCCTTGGATCCGTCTTGTCGAAAAAAGGAGAAGTGTATGAAGAGAAAGATATGTTTTTTAGATCTATTAGCGCGGTTAATAAAGTAGGGGAAAGACGAAAAATGTCTGTCAATTTTTCTTTTGAAGGCTATAGATTATCTTGGCCAATCAGATAAGCAAATCGGCCACACCTTCCGGTTATATTAGATGGATCTGATTTTCCCAATGCAGTCGGGGAGGAAACAAGCGTGAGCCAGTAATAAAACGGGTTCTTGCACGGCACAAAAATCCCCTCCTTTTTTTTTTCCTATAGGTGTTGTATAACTGTGTCTGATCTGATCTGGCGGTGGATTTAATTAACTAGAATGGCCACAGAATACGCAACAGGTAGCATCTCACCCCTACAAAAATTATTGGTGTGGGATAGAGGCACCGGTAAATGGGTCGTATTTATCCATGGAGGTGCATGGAGAGATGAAAAGATGACCCTTCAAGATGGTGATGCATGGATTTCAAAACTAGATGCGTCCGTTGCATCATTGAGTTACCGATTATCTCCGGAAGTTCAACATCCAGAGCACCTCAACGATGTTCTGGATGGGTTAAAGCTTATTTATGACAAGTGGGGCAGCTCGATCGATGAGATTATCTTGGTTGGTCACTCTTGCGGCGCCTTTTTGGCTCTCCAACTCTTAGAAGAACTCGAAAAGAGGGGCGAAGGGAGAATTTTGAGGGCCATCTCGAAAGTGGTCAGTGTAGAAGGAATTGTTTCGTTGAAGGCATTGGAAGTAGAAGAACCTAGCTATGCTTCGTTTGTAGAAAGTGCCTTTGGAACTGACCGTCAAGAATGGGACAGGGTGTCACCCAACAAATGCACCAAGAAATTGATCATTGTTCACTCAAAAGAAGATGAATTGCTAAATTTGCAACACCAACCAGAAGCTGCAAAGAAGTTGACGTCAAACTACCAGTATATTGAGACGACGGGTACACACAATGCTGTGATTCAATCGGAATCATTTGCTGATATCATACAGAAATTACTCTAGCATTTTTTTTATCTTTGATTATAGCTATACATCTACTAATCTTTATATTCCTTGTTGAACTCACGGCCGATAACCATTCTTCGAATTTCACTCGTACCAGCGCCAATTTCATACAGCTTAGCATCCCGTAGCAGGCGCTGTGGAACCGTCTCTGTAACGTATCCCATACCACCCAAACATTGAATAGCATCCAAGCACACCTCTGTAGCACGTTCTGCAGCATATAGAATTACTCCTGCGCAGTCTTTAGTTTCAACATGTCCCTTATCAGCCATCTGGGCCGCACTGTACAGATACGCCCGCGAGGCGGCATACTTTGTGTACATGTCTGCAAGTTTTCCTTGCATCAGCTGGTTATGAGCGATAGGCTGGCCAAATTGCTTACGTTGATGTACATATGGCAATGTCTCGTCCAATGCTGCACGCATCAGCCCAACTGGACCCGCAGCAAGAACAAGTCGTTCAAGGTTGAGGCCGCTCATCAGTACATACACCCCGCCATTGATAGTACCCAAAACATTCTCCTCTGGCACAAAGCAGTCTTCAAATACAAGCTCACCAGTGTTGGACCCACGCATCCCCAATTTATCCAACTTTCGAGAACATGAGAATCCTTTCATTCCCTTTTCAACGATAAACGTGGTGATGCCTTTGCTCCCTGCAGAAGGGTCGGTTTTGGCGTATACAACTACCACATCAGCATCTGGGCCGTTGGTAATCCATAGCTTGGTACCATTCAAAACATAGCCTCCATCAACTTTCTTTGCGGTGGATTTCATGGAAACAACATCAGACCCAGATCCAGCTTCACTCATGGCCAAGGCACCGATCTTTTCCCCCGAGATGAGTCCCGGCAGGTATTTTTCAGCTTGTGCTTCATTGCTATGTAGAGTCATTTGATTGACACAAAGTTGAGAATGAGCGGCATATGACAATGCGATAGATCCGGATGCTCGTGAGACTTCTTCCATGACAACTGAATGGGCCAGGTATCCAAGGTTCAAGCCGCCGTATGCCTCGGGGGCAGTAATCCCCAGTAACCCAGCTTCACCTAGTTTTGGCCAGAGTTCATTAGGGAACGAATTATTCGAGTCGGTAGTTGCTGCAACTTCTGGGGTGATCTCTTTGCGACAAAAGTCTTGAGTGGCTGCTCGAAGCTCTTCAATGTCCGAGCTCAGAGATGTACCGAAACAACGAACGTTGGTATTTCGCTTCACTGCTCGCAATGTTTGTCTTCTCAGCAGATTTCGGAACAGCATCGTCTATTGATAAGTATCAGTTGAAATATTTAGAAAGATCGGTTTTGAACAAAAAAATAAGGATAAAGGAGAACAGTTAAGAAAAAAAGGAACGGCAGTGTATGAGGGGTGGGAAGCCAAGTAAATATACAGCGGATGTCGATCGGTTATGGGAGGAGAAAATGAACACACACCGATTCCACCCCGAGATCCCTGTTCCCCACAAAACAAAGCAAACACAAAGTGGGGGGGAAAGGAAAAAAAAAAAATAAAGACCAGTTAGACCAGTTTTGTTTTCTTTCTTTTAACTCGAACATCCTATTCTTTTATTATTATTTTTCTATTCAATTACTACTAACTCCCTCGGTCAAATACACAGAAGTCCACCCTTTCTATACTAATAATGAGTGCAGTTAGAAGGCTTCCATTATTACGACTTACACGTCAAATTAGCTCATTGCGTCGTTTGGACCCGGCTACGCAACTACAAGTGTTGCGGACGAAGGTTGACACTAATTCTCCAGAATATCAGCAGAAACTTTCGGCAATGAAAAAAGTGTCAAGTGAATTAGAAGATATCCACGAGAAAATTGTGCATAAAGACCATATTCCGGAAAAAATCAAGTCGAAGCATTTGGCGCGGAAGAAGCTTTTACCTAGAGATCGAATTGATTTGCTTATTGATCCAGGTACATCCTTCATGGAACTATCCATCTTAGCTGGGTATGACATGTATTCTAAGGATATTCGAGCCGGTGGTATTATCACTGGTATTGGTGTCGTCAATGGGGTCAAATGCTTGATTATTGCCAACGATAGCACTGTGAAGGGCGGCACCTACTATCCAATCACCGTCCGAAAGCATCTTCGAGCGCAGGAGATTGCCATGGAGAATGACTTGCCTTGTTTGTACTTGTCAGATTCAGGTGGGGCCAACTTGCCGCACCAAGCTGATGTCTTCCCGGCTCATAACCATTTTGGTAGAATCTTTTACCAACAATCCAAAATGTCCTCCAACGGGATCCCTCAGTTGGCATTGGTAATGGGCCCATGTACTGCAGGTGGTGCATATGTGCCTGCAATGAGTGATGAAGCGATCATCGTTAAGGGTAACGGGCATATCTTTTTAGCTGGGCCACCTTTGGTCAAAGCAGCCACCGGTGAAGAAGTTACTGCCGAAGAACTAGGTGGTGGGAACATGCATTCATCTGTTAGTGGTGTGGTAGATTACGCGGTGGATTCTGAAGAAGAAGGTATCGCAATGCTGAGACAGTGTGTTTCAAATTTGGGTCGCCAGGAAAACCAAATTACTGGTCGTAAGGAGGAGATTGACGAGCCTCTATACGATGCCTCTGAAATTGGTGGTATTATTGGTACTGATTTGAAGACAGGTTACGATGTTCGAGAAGTAATTGCTCGAATTGTGGATGGGTCCAGATTCGCAGAGTTTAAGCAAAACTATGGCACAACGTTGGTTTGTGGGTTTAGCGAGATTTGGGGCCACAAGGTGGGGATTTTGGCGAACAACGGTCCATTATTTAGCGAAAGCTCGTTGAACGGGGCTCATTTTATTCAATTGTGTAACCAACGTGATATCCCCCTGGTATTTTTGCAAAATCTTTCCGGGTTTATGGTTGGATCTGAAGCGGAACGAGGCGGGATTGCCAAAAACGGTGCAAAATTGGTCACTGCAGTGGTAGGTGCTAAGGATAAGTATACGGTGATTATTGGAGGTAGTTATGGTGCCGGGAACTATGGTATGTGTGGTAGAGCATATGAGCCAAAGTTCCTATGGACTTGGCCAAACTCCAAGACTGGTGTTATGGGTCCAGAACAACTTACACAGGTCATGGCTAATGTGGGGTCCAAGTCGGGTGATGAAGAGCTTCAAAAGAGAATTGAAAGTGAGACTGAAGTCAAGTTTGGTAGTGCAAGATTATGGGATGATGGTGTTATTCGACCTGAAGATACTAGAGCATACTTGGGCCGGGCTTTGGATCTTCGACATGAAAAACGACAGCGATCGACAAAGACTACCAGTTTCGGTGTGTTTAGAATGTAAAGCAATAGAAGCAGAAGAAGTAGTAGCAGTAATCATGCATGTAGCCTGCAAGATTAAGAAAAGAAAAGAAATAAAACAAAAAGATACAAAATTGTTCTGTTAGTTTGGAATATGTTTTTTTTTATTACATGGAATTGTCCCGCGGGAAATGATCCGGGATGCACTTTATAACTATAACTATAGAGATATCCTTATATCAACAAGAAACGTTGAAATATCAAATGGTGGTAATTGGTATTTTTATGCTTTCTTTTAAAAGCAATTTGTCGTAGTAGTAGCGATGGTGTGAGTGTATTTGTTAGTTTACATTATGATGCATTCTTTTTCTTGTGCCATCGCCGATGCCAGGCTGCCTTTACGCGTTGTTTTTGATTTCAATCGTTTACTCTTCTGTGCTGGTAACGTATGATGTACCTCTAAAGGCTTCTGATCACTCTCCTGATGGTGATGGTGGTGACCCGTAGGATGCTGTACTTTAATATCGCTGATCTTGATCTCGTTTTTGCTCGATTTGTTTCGTTTATGCTTGTACTTCTTTTTGTTGCCCGAGTTACCACCATCTTTTGAATTGGCATTCGAGTCTTCTAACTGAGCTAGAACCTTCCTGCTTTCTTCATCAAGTGATGAATCTCCAATGTTCATGAGCGGGCTGAAGGCTGAATCACGTCTCATAATTTGTCTTACCAGGTCAATGAATATCTCGTCAACATTGGACCTGAATTTTGCAGACGTTTCATAAAAGGGAATCTTGCCCCATGATTCTGCTACTTCCACACCTTGCTGAGGCGTGATTAATCGTTCCTTCTCTAAATCGCATTTGTTGGCAACGAGGACCATGGGGAAGTTGTCATTATCCTTTACTTTCATTATCTGTTGGCGCAAGTCGTGTAATTCTTGAAGTGATTCTTCGTTGGTGACGCTGTATACTAATATAAACCCTTCGCCATTTTTGATATATAATTCACGCATTGCTGTGAATTGTTCAACACCAGCTGTATCCAGAATTTCCAATGTACATGGCCGGTTATCGACTGCTGTTTCTTTGCGATATGAATCTTCAATTGTTGGGTCGTAAGACTCTACATATACTCCTTGTACGTATTGTATAGTTAGCGATGACTTCCCTACTCCCCCTGCTCCCATGACTGCTATTTTGTATTCCCTCATTTTCGTTTGTTAATGATAGTTAGTTAGTTAGTTTGACGGGTTGTTTTAAATCGTTTGTACGATAAAATTGTTCAATTGAAGAAAGATTGGTCAAAAAAATTGACGCTTTTTGTAAAGCGCGATTTATATATATTTTGTTAAACGACGAATCAGACAAGCAATTGAAATGAAAAATAAAAGCCCCAGTAAAACGATCTCTCTCTTTTTTTATTTCCAGAGTATTAAGAGGATCAATGCGATTTATATATACCCTGGTTGTGGTTGTTTTTCTTTTATTATGAATGGTTCTTCTATTTTGGGGAGGGGATTTGGTCGATCGGTATGTTTTTTGTTTATTTTATTTGTTGTTTATTATTATTTTTTATTTTTGTTTTAATCCCCGACGCACGCCCCTGCGCGAGAACGTGTCATAATCAGATTCTTTTTTTTTATGGGTCTTTATCCAAAGATACCTGTACGTGATCCAAAGATAGAAAGGTTTACAGTTCTTCTTCGTTATTTAAATAATGGACTCTATTTTGTTCTTTTGGTTAACTGAAAGTTTGGTAAAGAAGAAAGATCAAAAAAAAATTGCACATAATCTTTTCACATGACTCTCAAAACCCTTGCTTGACAAGACCTCCTTCATTTCGTGTATGCATGATATATAGCAACCAATGCCGACACATTCATAAGGTAAGGACCTCTTTAGCTGGAACTACATCTACCTATTCAGTTGATCAAGCAAATCATTTCCTATATCTTTTTAAGAGATTGAACTTTTTTTTCTCGTTTTGTACGGCAGCGTATTCAATTCGATATATATGTATATGTTGGATGTCTCGATATCACGATACGCATGGATCTGCATCTGCAGAGCGATTGTGACATAAATATGTATATTTTCAGCTGTTTGGTGCATATACATGGCTAAAACCTATCAGGATACGGACGAAAGAACTCTCAATCTCACTTTTTAAGAGAGAACAATGCCGCCGCCTTTGACAATTGACCATTGAACCAAGAAAAATAGACCGGTTCGCGTAAAATTATTTAATAGAAAATAAAAAAAAAAAATACAAAACAGTAAAATAATCAGCCTTGGCCCGTCTAGGAGGAGGGGAGGGGAAAATGTAATATATCGAAAACTATCATATTCAGTAGAGAAGCTCTCTCTATATATATCATTTAGGGTGGTATCGACACCAATTCTTCATGTTCTCAATATATATAACATGTTTGCATTACACTACAGTATAAGTATATATATGAATAGAGATATCAACCTCACAATGATATTCACCCCAAGAAAAAAAAAATATAATAATAATAATAACTTAAGACTTGCTCTTTGAATTTTCAACTTCCAATTTCCCAAGATGATGACCAGCTTGGATAGCATTACTCAATGTGCTCTTATTGGATCCTCTGCTTCGCGTTACACTAACTTTTTCCCCTTTCTCGTTGGCTCCTCCTTCTTCATCGCCAGACTTTTCACCACCAGTAGCACCTGAATTACCATCTGCTTCTTCTCCTTCATCATCACCTGGCTGCTGTTGCTGCTGTTGTCCTGCTTGATCCTTAGCACCTTCTGCTGCCTTAGCTTGGTCCAACATAGAAGGTGGTGGTGGCGGAGGAGGTGGAAGAGGCATTCCTCCTTGCTGTGCGGCTGCAGCCGCAGCAGCTTGATGATCTGGAATTTGTGGGGTAGGGAAAATTGTAACACCTGGTGGAGGTGGTGGTGTTGGCGGCGGTGGTGGAGCACCACCAGCAGCATCACCAGCTGACGAAGAACCGGCACCACTACCAGATGGAGATGCACCACTTCGTTGACCATCAACTTGCCATTCAGTTGGTCGAGCCGCTTGGGCACATTTGTCACAATGGTCAACAAAATGCTTAGGAGATGGAAACATGTTCTGGCAAACTCGGCACCAACCCGAATCACTTTGCTTGAATTGAACAAAGTGGACCAATCGTAAATGCCGTTTCAAGACATCAAGACGGTTGAACGCCCCCTTGTTCTTGTGGCATGTTGGATCATTTGGCCAATATGGGCAATGAAAAGTTGGTTCTTGATGAGACCGCAAATGTCGACGTTGATCAGAGATTCGCGCAAATGACCAGTGACAACCTTGGAAGGCACATGGATATGGCCGATCAGTAGATGCAGAAGCGCTACCACTACCACCACCGCTTGACGAAGCCTCGCTCTTTCGCTTCTTGGATGGCCGCTCCTTCTTATGATCAGCTTCAGTAGCACCGTGGCTACCACCAGTTGCCTTGCCATTTCCAGAGCTGTTGGTTGTCGGCAAAATCGGATGTGCCGGTGGCTGACCTGCAGCGTTTGGATCTTGTTGTTGGTAAGAATAATAATATGGAGGCATTCGATCACCGCCAGCATAGGCAAAATTTTGGACCGATTGTTGACCATTTTGTTGTTGCTGGGCGGCTTGTGCAGCAAAATATTGGTAATAATAAGGATAGTACTGCGCATAAAGCGAATTTTGATACCCATAGTGTGGCGCGGCGGCAGCGGCAGCGGCAGCTGCAGCTTGCTCGCTAATCTTGTCCTTTATGGAGTTGGCAAGGGCTGCCACAGCTGCAGGTGAGTTGGATACATCACCATTCTTATCCTTATTGGCTCCAGCAGAATCATCACCTACTGGAAGCGGTGGAGGAGGTGGTGGTGGAGGCGGTGGTGGCGCTGAACCATCTTGGGATGCACCATCTCCGTTCGTCCCGTCTTTATTTTCGACTGTTCGAGTGGCGTCAATCAAGTTATGGAGAGACGTGCGACGATCTTCTTCAGTGCCTGTAGAACTGGCATTTGCAAGAGCAGCGGCTGCTTCTGCATCAGCAGAGGGAGTCTCCTTTGAAACATCTTCATCGCCTTTGCTGGATGCTTCGTCACCATTTGCTTCTTGTTGTTGTTCTTCTTCTCCTTCACCAGCAGTATCACCAGCTTCCTTTTTCAAATTTTCATTTGCATCGTTGTTATCATCATTCGTTTGTGCTTCGTTGTTGTCTTCACCATCTTCACCTTTTTCGGTCACGCCTTCTTCAAAATTATTTTCTTCGGCAACAGCGGCAGCAGCGTCAGTCACTTCTTGTTCTTTTTTAATACTTTCACGTAAATCATCATTTTCATCCGCTTCATCTTCCTGACCATCATCATCATGCTTCGTATATTCTAGGTTGGCGTTTGGGTCATCTGCGGCACTAGAATCTGGACGAGCCTCATCAGCCGCCTTACCCGCGGCGAGAGATGACTCTGGGGATTCCTTGACTGGCATTTGTTCATCTGGCACATTGCCCTTATCATTATCGGCTGTCGACGACATTGTGGTCATTGCTGTTTTTCTTTATTTGCACCTCAATTAGTTTATTAGCGACCAGTGTGTTGCGATTTGATTTAGTTGTGGTGGTCTATATTTCCAAGGAGGTACCGCGTCTTGACCAAAACGAGGAAAAAAAAAAGGAGGGGAGAGGTTGAGTTATAAAAAAAGGGAGAGTGTGATAATACAAATGTATCAATGAAAAATGCTATCTCTTCCCGAAGGATTATGTTTGTTCAAATTCGAGGATTTGACCAAATAAATGAACCAACAGAGAGAAAAGAAATGGAAAACAAAACCAACAAAAAAGTCGATTGTCGATTCTTGATAGGGTAATAAGAAATAATGAGGAGAGGAAAAAAGAAAGAAGAGGAAAAAAGGGAAAAAAAAAGTGTGCGAGGCTCCCAGTGCGGCGACCCTCTTTTTTGCCCCGTTCTGTCATTTACGCGCGGCTAAAGCCGGGTAAATTGCGATTTTGCCACGCGATCGTGCTTTGTTGGGTAGAAAAAAAGTCACAGATATCCGAAAATACTTCGGGGAGGTGTTAAACTTCCCTTTCATCCCCTGTATTTTCTGATTTGTTGATGTTTCCCACCCTTCTGAGGCTCAACTGATTTTGATGCCGCATGTCATACGGCGACAACACAACCAGAGACTTTTTATAAATAATTGGTTTTTGGAAAGCCTCTTGAGGACTATACGTGTGTTGTCTGTTTTTCCCTGATCAATTTAAAAATGAATTTGTTTTTTTTTCTGCTTCTCTATCGCTACAAACGTTCTTGTTTTCAGAATTTTCGATTACAAAAATAAGCTAGTCTGCTATTCCATGAGGCGTCAGCCGCTTCACCAATATAGGCAGCAGGCGTAGAATACTTGCTGCTAAAAAAGTCCAAGATTACATAGCCTGCAAATCTTTCTGATCCAACAATCATAGATACCACATGTGATATTCTGTTTAATGGATGTTTTGTGGCTGGTTATCCAAACTTGTGCTTGCTTGCATTTTTCTCCTCGTATAGCCCCCGAACCTCTCTGTGATTGGTCGGGCCAGCCCCCGCACTACAATAT
>JAKTQM010001441.1:21195-36246 GCA_030558825.1 Blastobotrys niveus
TTTAGTAGAAAATTTCTCTCTTGCTCTCTCTCTTCTTGCTCACAAGCAACACGACGACACAAGCTGATGACAAAATCATGATACTGTTCACCTTATTCGTGGCACTTGCATCGGCGTCTTATCTATTAGAGCTTGAGAACATGAACACATATTTAGAGCCGAAGCGGATATCACCTCTAGGCGAAGTGATAGCGGAAGTGAGCGCTCTACCTCCGCAGATCCCGCTAACTATTATTAATGGACAAGAGCTCTCTGCACTGATAAATGACAGGAAGTTCATGGCAGGTATAGCAAAGCCAACTTCTCAAGTTCCATTTCCAGTTCTGGAATTCTTCGACAAGAAGTCTATCCATGATCAAAGTAATAATTACGACTCTGGTACCAAGTTTTCACTCGATGAAAATAATTATCTGATCAGTTTGAATGATAAAGGGGGCTTTTTTTCTTGTGATCCAGCTGATCATAAAGGATACAGACGAGCTGTTTTGGCCTACTATGAAGAAGCGGCAGATTCTAGGTGTGTGCCTGTAAAATTAAAAGCGAGGAAATACTGGTACTAACCCCTGCCAACCTGTTCAGATCTATATCCAGTCTGAACCAATATTAATAGAGAGCGGACTAATGTCATCGATTGTAACCAGGCTTGGCGTGCATTATCAAGAGCCTTACGCTGAGCTCGGCGCATTTGGCTATGCTACAAAATATCCATGATTCTATGTTCATCAATGAATCTGAAGTCCATTTCGCTATTGATAGGCAATAGTGTGGACCAAATGGTCCAGCGTTTTGACCACTAGAGGTCTGAGAAACATCAGAAATTCGACAACGGACCGTTACTTTTTTAGAAAAAGAAAAACAAACGACAATGGGATAGATAAATTGTCTCAACGAACGAGGGGAAAAGATGCATTCATGGGATGGGGATAAGGTATACAGAGTAGGAATCGTCTTTAATTTAAGTTGGCAACAAATGCTTGCGTATCCATGTTCGCACCAGTTGTATGCTAACAATTGGACAATTCATGTAAATAAAATCTCTATCCGTTTTATAAAAGCTGACTCAACTGGCTGCGCCGTGCTACAGTGATAGCCCTACCGCCCTACCTACGTCAACTGGCATATTATGCATGCTAGCCTTGCATTGTACCAGTTCGATGGCTGGTCTTAAGCGGTGGAAAAAAGGGATGGTCGCACCCAAACCGGGATATCGCAAAAAAAAAAAAACAAAAAACGGAACTTCTCTTGCGTACAAAGGAAAACATGGAGCTGCGCCTCGTTTCAAACAACGCTAGAAGAAGGGGGATAAGCTGGGGTCAAAATATACCTGAGAGTTTAAAAACTGTTTAATTTTGCTCCTTCTTCTTTAAATCTTCACCAATTACCCTCACTTTTCTCTCGCTCATCCTTAGTGCACCATGTCAGAACGAGATACTCTCCTGGGCCGTGGTAATAACGACGCCATTAACTGGGCCGAAAAAGCTAGAAGAGTTTTTTTGGACTCGTATGTAAACATACTTCTAATTTTTGTGCCAATCGGTATTTTGGCAGGAATCTTGGGGTGGTCATCATCGATCGTCTTCGTAACCAATTTCCTGGCAATTATTCCTCTGGCAGCGTTGCTATCGTTCGCAACAGAAGAATTGGCAGCCAAGGTTGGTGATACGGTGGGGGGCCTTTTGAATGCGACATTTGGTAATGCTGTGGAGCTAATTGTTTCAGTGGTTGCTTTGCAAAAGGGTGAAATTAGAATTGTTCAAGCATCAATGCTTGGGTCAATTTTGTCCAATCTTTTGCTGGTTCTGGGGTGCTGTTTCCTTGCCGGTGGTTATAACCGAATTCAACAAACATTCAATCAAACAGTGGCCCAAACTATGAGTTCATTGATGGCCCTGGCCACTTCATCATTGCTTATTCCTGCAGCATTCCACGCCACTACTGGGCAAGCATCAGATGAACATGGCGTCTTGGCCCTTTCTCGAGTCACTTCAATTGTACTCTTGGTCATTTATGTGTTTTATCTCTATTTCCAATTGAAGACTCATGCAGACTATTTCAATGAAGTTCAAGAATCAGAAAATGCCGCAAACGTTGAAGGCGAATCACATTCGCAAACTTTGAATACTACCGAAGCTTGTGGACTTTTGGTTTTGGTCACTGTGGTAGTTGCATTTTCTGCAGAATACCTGGTCGACTCCATTGATGACATTGTTGCACAAACGGGTATGAGCAAGACATTTATTGGTTTGATTCTGCTTCCTATTGTCGGTAACGCCGCAGAACATGTTACGGCGGTTATTGTTGCTATGAAGGACAAGATGGATTTGGCCATTGGTGTTGCCATTGGCTCTTCGATGCAGATTGCCTTGTTTATGACTCCATTTTTGGTTGTGTTAGGGTGGATGATTGGTCAACCAATGAGTCTATATTTCAGCACATTTGAGACTGCTGTTTTGTTTGTTTCTGTGTTTATTTGCAATTATTTGATTCTTGATGGTGAATCAAACTGGCTAGAAGGTGCTCTATTGATTGGAGCCTATATTATCATTTCATTAGCCGTGTTCTATTTGCCAGATGGTGCAAATTAAACACTCATTTTTTGTTTCTTTTTTTCAAGTTGACGATAAATGTAGATTTAATAGTTTATATCAAAGCTAGACAATTAATTCTCAAAAAAAAATTCTAAAGGTGCAAGCCGCACGAGATATGAAAAGGAAAAAAGCTCCACTATTTTTCAGCTGATAAGTAAAATAGGCATTATATTTTAACAGAAAATATTAACAATATAAGTTACACAAAATTTACTTTTCCAAGGCGAAAGTCAAACCGCACTTACCGCAGTATTGTCGTTCAGTCTTGTTGACCTTGTCCTTCATGTTAGCCATGAAAACACCGGCACCGTCGTTTGGACATTCTCGTCGCAATCGCTTGACAGTCCCATCGTCATCAACTTGGTAGTAAGACAAGACAGCAAGCTTGACCTTCTTTCGCTTGTGCTTGATCTTCTTTGGAGTGGTGTAGACCTTCTTCTTTCGCTTCTTACCACCACCTCGCAATCGAAGAACCAAGTGCAAGGTAGATTCCTTTTGGATGTTGTAGTCGGACAAGGTTCGGCCATCTTCCAATTGCTTACCAGCAAAGATCAATCGTTGTTGATCTGGTGGGATACCTTCCTTATCTTGAATCTTGGACTTGACATTGTCAATGGTGTCGGAAGACTCCACTTCAAGAGTGATAGTCTTCCCCGTGAGGGTCTTGACGAAAATTTGCATCTTGAATGGCTTAGAACCAGTGTCGTCTGCAAACTAAATGCTTCTTTCTAGGCTGGGAATAAGCTGAAGAGAAAAGAGAAGAGAAGAGGAAAAGAAATTCGAGAGTGGGTTCAGATATTGTGGGAAAAAATTTGGAGATGTCAGAATAGAAAATAAGGTTGGGCGTTGTTTCCTGCGTAAATATCAGTACGCTTTTAGCCCCAAAAAGGTATGATAAAAAACCCTAGAACATAAGTCACGTGAATTTTGGTTTCAAAACCCTTTGTACAGTTTACGGGAGATCTTATAAGATAGGCTGCGGAGTGACGACTGTCAGCTAGGTTGTTACAATACTATGAACTCATCACATTGATGTTTTAAAGGATTTTGTAGCTAGGCCCATAATTGGATTATAATTTAAATAACTACCTCTTGATAATGCTCCAAATTCGTTCGACGTAAATGTAAACTTTATCGTAAGCCTACAGGGAACACTTGATGGGGCTCTAATTTATCACCACCCCAAAAAAAACATCACTGTTTCTTTATCTTATTTGTGCTGATACTTATCTCCATGAGAAGCGTTCGACTATTATATCAACACCAATAGAACAGATAAAGAAGCTCTTTATTACCAACCTAGTTCGGCATGGATAGTAATGAAAGACCCGAGTTCCAGCAACACGAGTCTTTGGAACAATCACAATCACAGGTACAGCCTCAAAACAACCGACAAAGGGCGCCTCCAGATACTATAACCGATGCCTTACGATTCTCTCCATTCACAAGTTTAGTTGCTACGAGTAATAGTATGTATTCATAACAAGGAATCGATCTGGCTTGACTAACTTTACCCGCTTATGACTTATTATAGCTGCTCAATCATTGGGCTTACCTGTGGTAACCGGCTCCTCAACCTATGAGTTGGGTTCGATTTTATCACCAGAAGAGCGGCAAAGAAGCGAGGCTGATTTTTTGCGTCTTGCGAACTCGGATGAGAATGCTGACAGAATGTTGAGACAATTGGCAAGTGGGGTGGTGAAACAACCAAATGTGTATGTTCGAATCATTTCGAGAAAAGACTGTAGTTTACTAACCTAGTTTTTTTTTAAAGATACCTCGAGACTCCAGATGGACTAGGTGATGAACAACAGCTCCCGACATTTGCTGAACGAATGTTGGCTTTAATTGACGAAATTTCGACTGTGCAGCAAGTGAAGAAGGAACCCCAGCCTCAGTACGAGCAAGCTAATACCGACAATGAGAATGCAAAAGATCTAGAACAGCCTGATTCAACGTCTACCGGCCATGCTAAATTACAATCGGGTATTTCTAACGGGCAGTCTCATTATTCGCCAAATGGAGTAAAAAGAAGGGAACCTAGCAGCGAGGTTCAGCGCGAGAGAAAAACCATGGACTCGACCCCGATTCCTAAACGAAAAGAATCTATTGTCAATAAGCAGTCAATGAGGCAAAAACTTGATGACGCTGAAACCGAATTTCTCGATTTCATATCCATTTTATTGGACGATGATAGCCACAAAGAAAATCTTTGGGTTCACTACTCGGCACAGGACGAAGTTTGCCTCTCGAGTGTGTCCATTGAAAGGATTGGTACATTAGCTTGGAAACTGAGGGGGACAGATGTACTGCAAGAAAATACTGGTCAAATAATAGAGTTGTACAAGTTGCTGCAACGCTCAGTAAGTCTGGCTCAAGTCGAGATCAGTCGGACATGCACGCCAAACTTGGTGGAGGTGTTAGGCACCGTTGATTCGCTAGACCGTTTGTTAAGGATTGTTTCAGACGCTTGTAAAGCATCCAAAATGGTTCTCGAATTCTATTATATGGGCCATAATGATGCGCAATTAATGCGTGAAGATTTGCTGACTGAAGTGATCGACTTTTTGGCGGTAACTGTCAATAAAATTTTCATTCCAATGGTAAGCGTGAAGCCAAATGCTGCAAAGAATAATGAGCTTAATGGGGTCCAGCAGGTGTTAGGAGGAACTCTTCGCCGCCTAAGCGACTTTTTGAAAGTAGCCGATGCTACACCTAGCTTGCAACACAAAATCCAATATATGTGCACCAATATCATCATCACACAGGCCGAAAACGCTTCTCTGAGAAATGATTTCCAAGCTCTTACTTACACCTCTATTTCTTTGTTCACCCAAGTGTTTGCAAAATCTAGCGAACGGCAGGTTATGATCAAGGAGTTGTTAGTTGAAGTGGATCGTCTGTCTCACAAAATGGTGCCGCGCTATGCGGCTTCTGGTGGGACCCTGATTCATAACTTCAGTGCTCTAATCTTTAGCATCTTACTCGAAAGTGGGTGTGCCTCAACACCTGAAGGCGCCACAGCAGCACAAAATGAATGTTTTACGTTCACGAGGCAAGTATTTTCCTATTTATTCGAAAACGCATGTAGTGGAACGGCAAGCGCTGTGGTACACAAGTCGCTTTTGGATGTGATGGTGGAGGATGCTCTGGCGTTAATTTATAATCCCCGTTATCCCTCTACAGATGCGTTTATTCTGTGGACCGTTAATGAACTGTTGCAGAAATTATTGAAGAAGTCGAACGCCAAGGGCACTATTATTGGTCTTGATATTTTGGGAAGTGTGGCAAATGGCTTGGTTGAGCTAAAAAAGAGTGAAGACGGAAGGATCGAAATGAAAAATATCAGCCAGGAGCAGTTTGAGGAATTGACGAACAATATGGAAACGCTTATTGGCTCATTAAGACATGGCAAGGCGAAAAGGTATATTATTACGCAGTATCTGAATATGATTAAAGCTGCGGAGAATGTTACTGTTGATGCAGAAGAGGTGCGACAACGGCTGCAGACGTGTGATGATGTTGAAGAGTCTCTAGCCAATGCAAGCTATATGAAATATTTGAATGCTAGACAACTCAGCCAATGTTATGATACTATCATTGGATGCATCATCCAAACCTTCAATATCAATTCAAAGCTCAAAACAGCGGTTTCAAAAGCTCTTAAGATGTTAACAAAACTTGCTCAAGCTAATCCATCAGTGCTCATGTTCGGTCAAGTTCAAAACGTCTTAAAGAATCTGCTGAGAGATGAGTCCAGTCAGGTGAGAGATTCTGCGCTTGCATTAGTAGCAACATATCTCAAAGAATCCAATCTTTATGGGTACTATTTTGACACAGTTATGGATCGTGCCTATAATGACCCTGGTCTTGCTCCTAGAAAACGGGCCCTGAATTCACTTTGTGATCTGTATAATGATAGCGAACTACAGACGAAGAGTAACATTATTCGGTGCTTATTGTACGGAATTAATGACGAGGAAGAATCGATCCAAAAGCTTGTACAAGAAAGTTTACAACGGCACCTGTTTGAAAAGTGGGATCCTGAGGTGTTTGGTGATCCGAACAGCTTGTCAGTGCAAGAAGCTCGCAAGGATCAAGTGTATTCGGTGAGTAAGGTGCTCATGAATTCTTTAGATGAAAGATCGGAGCCACAGTTTATCCGCTTCTTAGAAGAAGCGCCAGCCATGGTCAAAGAGCGGCTGAGACTTATTATCGATGTGTTGGTTGATGAAATCAACAATGTTGATAATGCAGAGCCGCACTTGGAATTCATGTCGATTCTGGTGAGAGCAGATCCAGAAGTGATCACTATTGATAATCTCAAGTTATTGCAAGCTTTTCCTGTTGAAGAACGAGACTCTACAAGTACCAAAAAGAGCAGGTATTACGGCTTGGTTATCTTTCGGCATGCTTTGGGTAACATGGTGGGTAGTTCGACGGTGGATCAGACATTTTTAAAGAATATGAAGGATCTTCTTATGAAGCGGTTGTCAGCGTACAGTATCAGCGAAATCAATGAAGGTGTCCCATGTCTATGGTCTGTGGTAAGCCTTATGAAAGCTGATAATACCCGCCTACCAATTGCCAAGGCGTTTTCAAACTCAATGAAACGGCTAAAAACGCTTGTCGCAGATCCTAATAAGGCGATGGCCGTTCGTCGTCTCACGTTCATTATTGGATGTATTGGGCGATATTGTGCATTAGGTGAGCATGCCGCATTGTTTGACCCTGGTAATAAGACGGCAGGTATGGATATTGGCAAACGGAATACCTTTGTAGCCATGACAGGTATAATGAGCTTGCAAGAGCTAATGCCTGTCAAGCAGGAGCAGATTCAACGGGCAGCTGTGCAAAATATTGGGCAAATATGTATTGGAAATCCTTCATTGTTTCAAAATGGTGTGGTTGAGCGGTTATTTGACAAAATTCTTAATTCCCATGACGATGCTATGAAAAACATTGTTATGAAAGTTTTGACCGAGTTTGTGGAGCTTGACATTGCTAATGCTGACAAGATTGCCAAAAAACGGGCTAAACAGAAGGAAGCTGTCGATATCACTGGAAATAGCAACAATATGGGTTCTTCAACGGTCATTGAGACGGCACAAAGGTACAAGGATTTGTTCAAACAAGTAGCGATGGGCAGTGAAGGGGAGTCAGCATATACAGCTGCTAAATTGCTCAGTCTTATCGGTAAGCAAGGTCTGACGGCACCTCAAGAGGTGGCCTCAGTAGTCATTGCACTCATGTCGTCCAGTTCGACAAGGATTACACATCTTGCACGCAATGCATTTGAAAAGATGTTCCACAAACACGAAGCTACCCTACCAAGCCAGATGCAATATGGCATAAAGCTTGCAGCGGAAATGCGCCGACGGATGGTGGGAGATGGTTTTGTTAGGGAACAGGATCGTCTCAAGAACATGTATTACATTCTACATCCGCCTCAGGCGAAAGCAACTACCAGCGCAAGGAAGTTTTTTGCCTCGCTTATACGTGCCTGTAAAACTCCACAGTCAGCTTCTAACGATCAGTTGGTGAAGCATTTGGATTTTGTGGCGTTCACTGTCAATGCTATTTCCTGGTTGAATATTCTTCATGTTGATGAAATTACGACAATTACTAAGGAGATTACAGATGTGCTCAAGTTTAGTGGTGAGGCACACGACCAACTCTATTCTGAACTTGAAAACGAACAAAAGAATAACAATAAAATTGATGAGAATGCTTGGGTCAAGCTTGGATTGATTTCTTCTAGTCTGTTACTGTTATGGCATCTTCGAATGTTCTTGAAACGTGCCTATACAAATAACAATGGCAAACTTCAAGCGCCAAAGTTGAAGTTGGATGGCCACTTGGACCTAGACTCTATCTTATCGCTCGACAAGGCAAAGTTGTATCCTTCTTGTCGTGAATATATCGAGGAATTCCGTTCGTTGATGGAGTTGGAATTCGAGCAACCAGAACAACCTGGCAGTGCTCAGCAGACGCCTACTAAGCGAAGTCATTCCAAAGACGAGGATATCGATATGCAGTCACCGAGTAAAAGGGCGCGCACTGAAGACGAGTTTCCATAGAGTCGAAGTTCTGTTTATATATATATATATAGATTAACTAATTATTGATCTATTTTGATTCTTCCGTTATGGTTTATCATGTCACTTCCCCTGATACTCGCGCGGCTCATCCATCGGGAGAGTATCTTGAGAATATTTACGCGATAAATCAGCGTTGGGACGTTTTTGTTCATCGACACCTCACATCAGAACGCATTTGATATGAATGGACTGTATGGGCTTGATGAAACGACCCAAGAGCTTCTTAAACTCGAAAATTTCCAGGTAAGCAACTTGTTATGGAATGTGTAGCGAAACGTTTGGCTAATAACTTCAAACTTGCTTTGCACAGAAGGACTTTTCGGCGAAAGAATTCATAGAGCAGCTTAGTAAAAACCATGCTGGTATCGGTGCATTAAGTGAAGGTATGTGTATTTATATGCATTTTTTTATTGATCCTGTTTTGCTAACAAATATGCAATAGCTATTGACCCCAAACCTTACATCAGAACCTTTGAAGCGGCGCTGGAGGAATTAAAACGTCTACAGGAAGAATGCAAGAAGAACGAGAGTGCTGCGGCAGTACAAGTGCAAAGAGCGGAACTAGAGCATAGTCGTAATGTGGTAAACATGGGGCAAACAATTGACGGGACAATGACGGACTTTGGTGTATTGGATGGGCTGATTGGTGATATTGGTGCCGCAACATCTTCCTTAAGCGACAAATTAGAGCGACTCTCTCTACAACATGAGTTGGCGAGTTCAAGCGGGTTCTTGATCGAGTGTTATTTATCATTTGCAAATAAAGGTAGTTGTCAAGAACTAGAGCGGTATTGGCAGGGCCCTCCGCAAGCAAAACGGCGTTGTGCTTCAGTAATTCGACAGCTACAAACACTATCAAAGCGGCTAGAAGGGGTCGAGAAAAATAAACAGGCTCAGACAGAAATTGACAAGTTTGCCGAAATTCTGGAGAATGATTTGCTTAAACTGTTCAATGAGGCATATTCTCGAGCGGATATTGCAGTCATGAACGAGAGCGCCGACATTTTGACTGACTTCAACGGTGGTAGCAGTGTAGTACAGTCGTTTGTAAACCAGCATGACTTTTTCATTGAAGTTGGTAAAATGATTGGTAATGCAGAAGAAAATGAAGGTCTCTGGAAACGGTTGAGTGACCCCGATAACGAAGGAAGCGAATTTGAGCAGATTCTCCAAGCCGATACGGATGAAATTTTAAATGTTACTCAAACAGAAGTTGATATTATTAGGAAAGTTTTCAGGGATCCAGTTGCGGTATTACGGGTATTTTTGCAACGAATATTCGCACAACGGATCGAAGGAAAGTTGGAAGGGCATCTTACTGCGGCGGAGACAGAGTCTTTGTTAGCATACGTTCGAACACTTCATATTTCGTATGGTAAAGTCAGTACTTTGGTCAAGAGCTTGAAAGAAGCCCTGAATCAAGCAGATGTAGATGGTGATGGTGAATTGGCTTCATTGCTGGATCAAAGCTGTGCCGACATGTTTGCCATCTTTGTGGAAAACGAAAAATACTTTGCCCGTGAAGTCAAGAGCTTGGTGGAATGCATTGAAAAGGAAACTAAACGGTTTAGAAACGCACATCATCAAAAGAGTATTGCCCGTGACCAATCGATATTGGGCAGGTTCAAATCGTCTACATCGTCAGCGGATATCAAGGACGATAAGCCCAAGGATGGTCGAATTGGGCAGCTCATGGGTCTGATGAGGTCAGATAAGAATAGCACTGCGGCCTCTCAAAGTGGTGGGACAAGCAATCCAGCATCGGCAGCGGCACAAGCCTCCAGCTCGCCAACCGGTTTCTCAACAAGTGGAAATGAAACGGCAGGGTCTGTCCTCGAATTCGAACCTGAAGCGTATGAGCTTCAATACCACCATGTTCAAAAAGCACTGAAAATGGCTGCTGAAAGCGTGAACCGGGATTTGGAGCTCGTGCCGCAGAATCAAGTCTACAAGGATGCCGATCAACTTTTGTCGATTATTATAAAGCAACTCGGGGTTCGGTATATCGACATAGCACTAGAAGATGCCCTTGCGTCTAGTTCTGATTCCAAGACAGAAGATTTGGGGTATTTCAAGGTAATTTCACGAGCGTCTGCTGCATTACAGTTGATGGCATCATTTGTCAAAACTGTACTATTGTCTATGGTGAATGGATCGAGCTCTATGCAAAAATCAATGATCACAACGTTGAATAAATACGTTGCAGACACGGAGGTGAAGATGAATAATATCATCCACAACACTGTAGAGCTGGCCTTGACCAAGATCTCGGCAATCCTTGCCATGCAGAAAAAGAAGGACTTCTTACCGCGTGACGATACTGCTCGGATGTCTTGCACCGAGGTGTCTAGAGAATTGACATCATTTTTGGAATCTTTGTTGGAAACTGCTCAGAAATCCTTAGACGGGAAGAATATCAACACGTTCTTGATTGAAGTGGGCATTGGGTTTAGAGATCAACTGATGGACCATATGAAAAAACATACAGTAAGCAGCACAGGTGCACATACGTTGATGGGTGATCTTCAGTTATATCAAGAAAGTATCGATAATTGGGGGATTGGTGAGCTTTCTGAAGCATTTGGAATCTTGCATGCCATTGGTAATTTATTCGTTGCCCAGCCGTCGGCTGTCGTTTCGCTCTTGCGTCAGAGTAACATTTCGCAGCTCAAGCCTTACGTGGTACGCGAGTATTTGAGCAAGAGAGTGGACTTTTACTCCAGCTCGATCAACAAGATGGTGGCAGAAGTTCAACCACGTGGTATAAGCAATAATAATGGCACGGCCAACCGTACCAGCTCTACAAGTGGAACTAGTTCTACAACATCAGCGATATCCGCCGCACAGCATGCGGCCCTGAAGTATCCATTGATGCCACAGTTTATTTAACTATATATGCTCCAGACTAGATATATATAAGTGATTAAAGGTACTGAAGCTGTAATACAGACGTGCTTAAATATTAATCTGGCTGATTTGTTTCTGTAAAGCCTCTGAAGTACACCAGTCGTAGCACTGGCGCTAGTATTGCTATTGTTGTGAAGAGGTAAATAGGGTGAGCTGGAATTTGTGGCGGAATAGCTGAGCACGATAATTACAAGCGAAACGATGCCCATGATTCCATATAGTATAAAGGCATAGAATGGTGATGGCATGGCGCAGATCGACGTATGCATGTGTTGTTCTGGATCGGAACTTTGCTGAGGATACTCAGCATTGAGAGTAACCAATTGAATTCCTGGATGCATGATTCCCATAGCCATAGATACGCTTTTGACTGTGTATTCATCAGATATACGCTGTTGACCTTCAAATTCATATGAATGTTGCACATGGCAAGCGTCATGGTCGTCTCCAGAAAAAACAGCAACTGGCTTGATCTTACTCAGGATCTGTTGAGAAACTTGAGGCGTGATGAGAGTCTGGTATTGCTTCCCTCTAATATATGGCAGTCCTTTATCACCATGCTCTCTAAGTTGCCCACATGTGTGGTCCGGAGGTCGATACAGTGGTACATGTGTTAACAAAACTCGCCGTTTCGTCTCCTCAGGGAGCGATTTCATAAAGTCAAAAGGTGGTTGGTTTATGCTGACATTATTACTATTCATCATGGAAATAGTATCCAGTAATACAAAGGTTGTGTTGCCAACTTCGACAGTTGACGAAGTCTCGCCAAAGAACGCACGAAAACGATCCAAAGCGTGAGGAACGATATCGTCACCATAGCCAATGTCATGATTTCCTGGCAAACTCATCACCGTGCGCTTGTTCGCTGGTTTCGTGAATATGCCATTGTATCTTTTGAACTCTTTTATCCATTGCTTGTTGCCCCATTCTCGTCCTCCATCAAATAAGTCACCCAAGAAGATGTTGGCATCTGGGTCCAAGATGTTGTTAATATACACCCAATTCCTTCGCAAGTATAGATCTGTAATATGTTGTGAAATAGTGAGGAGCCACTTTGGCCTACCTGGGTATGTATTATCATCAATTATCTGTGGGTCTGCAATCAAAGCGACTCTATTGGAACGGTGAAATTGAGTTGACCACTTGCACTTTGCTATAGCGTGGTAAGGGTACCATCTTTCCCCATAACAAACCAATAAAAGCCAAAGTAGACATAGTATTGCTGTAGGGTTGAGAAGTTTAAAGCGCCTACCAAGCATCTGTGTGTGTGAGTTGGGTTTCCAGCTTCCGATACCTTTATCTGAGTCGGGCAGTGTCGAATGACTGGCGTCGCGATATGGAGATTTTCGTGCCTGATTATTTCCAAAGAGAGGCTCTCTCTTATTAGCTCTGCCACGATACAGCATTTAAAGCTTTAAGCTTATTTTTGAAAATTTTCTTCTAACCCTCTGATCTATAATTATCTTGCGGATATAATTATAGCTTTCCTTTGTTTTGTCTGTTTTTGTTTACTAATTCTCGAATGAATGATGTTTTTTTCAAGAGTAATAATGTGAAAAAATGAAACTAGGAGGAGAAAAAAAAAATAACAACACGTTTTAATCTAGCAGCAGCAGCACTCTTTGATCAGTCCATCACCTTCATAATGACAACGAAATAATGGCCACGGCACAACCAAGTTCAGTATCCATCGAGCGGAAGCTTCGATCAAATAGTAAAGATGACTCTTCTTCAGAGTCCCATGCTGATAAAAGCGATAAACAGACTAATAGTAACCTTTTTGTCTTTGATCTGGCTTATGAACCACCTAATTATGATGTTACCTTGAAATTTGTCTACAAAAAGGACGATATTAATCATTCGATTGAGCGTTCGGCAGGATCAGATATCCAGACTATTCGAAAGATTGAAACTGTCAAAGATAGTAGTAACATAAAGCAAGACTTACCTGTTGACCCCCTTACTGACGACCTGTACGTCTCGTATCACCGAAAGAAAGAACGAGAAGAAAAACGTGATGTTACAATTGAAAGAGAACGAGGGGTCATGGAAGCTGAGAAGATTAGTTCTCAGATAGAGCAATTACAATCAGCCAACTGGAGATATCACCTGTGTTCTATAACAAAAATTGATAATGTTGCTGATAAAAATGAAATGAATACAAAGCTACAATGGACAATAGACGAGCTGAACGCATCGCTAGAGAAATACAACAGATGGAGGAAGAATGAGATGGCAGTACGTAAGCGAGACCACGAAGATCTCGAGCGATCAAAGCGTATCCGTGAGAATCATCACATTCACTTGAAAACCGTGAAGATGCCGTCGAGCAACCAGGTCAAGAAGAAGAAACCGAAAAAGCCCCGTACATATCAGAAGGAATTCATATCTTTTTATCGCAATCCAACAAGACGACTGAAGTTCGATGAATTGGTTCAAAGGAAATGTAGGTCGGATTTATGGGCATTTGGAGAGCCAGTACCACAGATGGAGCGCAAATGGTTTGAAATTCCCGAGAGTTGGAAGAAGGATCCAACGACTACTACTTGATTTGTTTGACAAAGTTGTTCTCATCTAGGTAAGGCTTCCAAACATCGAGTCCTTGCGTTACCGGAGCAAATACATTACAGCTAGTAGTTCTGTTCGGAGTATTTATACTGAGTTGGTGTGAATGAAGTGCGATTTGATCTTGGCTAATTCTGATGATCGGAAGTTTAAAAGCAGATTCAGCTTGTTTCCTTAGTTGGTGCTTCCTGCCAGTGATCAGATCAAACAGAACCATAGTGTGATGCTTGTGTCTTACTAATTGGTATTTTGAAATAGCTGCCTTGCCATTGATAAGAGAGTGAATATCTCCGGAATTCGGTATGGCGTCCGCAACAACGCCATCCAATAACGCCGCATAACGCTTCTTCAGCGGCCAGCCTTTATTGCCACCGAATTTCAAACTTCTACTTATCATTTGAGTACCTAGGGCACTCGTCCCCAACACCATTGCTCCGGTTACTGGACCATCCAAACGATGTACCAGCTTGGGTTCATGGAGTGGTGTTTGCTTCTGTACGAACAGATCAGGATATTGCTGCCTGAGTGAATGCAATATGATAGAATTATGAATGCCGTCTTTTTGCGAATAGCAGCCTGCTGGCTTGTTGATAATGATGTAGTGCTTGCATTGAAATAGTATAGGAATTCTCAGTGAAGTAGCCTGCATAGTAGAAAAAAAATGTTTTTACATGTTCTTCTTGTTACCCAACACCCTCACTTCCACACACGAATACGTTTGATCCCCCCATATTTTATTTTATTTTTCCCTGTGTCAGTCTACGTTCAACATTTAGCCATCTCATCATAACTTATACGCTTTCGCTTAATGGATCAATTAATCTCTCTTTAT
The DNA here is from genome assembly GCA_030558825.1 of Blastobotrys niveus. Lineage (NCBI taxonomy): Eukaryota > Fungi > Ascomycota > Dipodascomycetes > Dipodascales > Trichomonascaceae > Blastobotrys > Blastobotrys niveus. The sequence goes on from JAKTQM010001441.1 coordinate 36,189, forward strand.
AATTCAGTGCAAAACAGCTTGACGCCGAATATTACGGTTGATATTATTCAACGGGCAA
>JAKTQM010001443.1:2910-20739 GCA_030558825.1 Blastobotrys niveus
CCACGAAAAGAAAAGGATTTTTTTTTTTTTTTATCCGCGCGGCTCAAAAAAATATTTGGATCTGAAATATTTTCCAAAACTTTTTCGCAACATTCGTCTTTTACTTTTATTTCTTTAAAACACATCAATAGGAACACTTTTGTATATATATTTAAATGTTCCTTCAACAAGTGAAAAAGTCTCTCATTAGAGGCGTTCTCACGACTGCTGGTAATGCGCCGGTTCGTAAGAACTTGGTTCCACTAGTTATCAATAGATGTGCTAGCAACGACCGAGGTGGGGAAAGTGGCGGTTATCGAAGAAATTATAATAAAAATAATAATGACAACGACGGTAGCAACAGTATATGGGATCACAGAAGCCGATCAAGGAACAACTACTCTCGAAATGATAGAAATGATAGAAATTCCCGAAATGACAGGTACTCTCGAAATGATAGACACGGATACGACAGACATGCGCGAAACGACAGAAGATCGCATAGAAACAAGCCGGCCCCACCTGCTCCAGAAGGTGATGGGCTATTAGGAATGGAAGATTACGTGGTGGATACATCAGCAGTTGAAAAGACAGCTTGGACTGATCTTGTTGACATGAACGCAGAAGAAGCGCAGTTTTCTGGTGTATCAACGTTGAACTTGGGTGAACATAAACTTATTTCGCGAGTTCTTGTCAACTCATTGCATCATAACCGAAAGTATACCGAATTGACACCAGTTCAGGCTAGATCGTTGTTGCCAATTTTGACTGGCAAGAGTATGGTGGTGCGTGCCAAAACCGGTACTGGTAAAACAGGTGCCTTTGCCATTCCATTGTTGGAAAAGGTCTACCAAGCCAAGAAGAATGGCATCAGTGGGGTCAAGGGGTTGATCATTTCTCCTACTCGAGAACTTGCTCAGCAGATTACTGACGAAATCAAAGCGATTACTAACTATGGTACTCTTCGAGATATCAAGACAGTGTCCATGGTGGGTGGGCTTTCCAAGATGGGGCAAGCTAACGATGCATTTGGCCGTCGAGGCATTGCTGATTTGATTGTTGCTACTCCAGGTCGATTGCTTGATATGCTGTCGGAACGGGAATATGCTGAGCATTTTGCTGCCCTTCAAATCAAGGTTCTTGATGAAGCTGATCGGTTGCTCGATATTGGGTTCAAGGATACCTTGTTGGACATTGACGAAGAAATTAAGCGGGTTCATGGTGGTACTTTCCAAACACTTTTGTTCAGTGCTACCACTGATAAAAATATGATGAACTTTGCCGAGCAAGAATTGGAAGGACAAGTGCAGGTGGAAGACACGGTGCCAGAGAACGAGCCGCAAGCACAGGAGCTTGTAAGTCAACATTCCATGGCATGCCGAAACTGGGCTGAAGTGTACTATGCCGCATGCCAGACATTGAAACGAGAATCCGAAAACAATCCTGAAGAACTCAAAATGATCATTTTCTTGCCAACTGTTTCGTTGGTTGATAATTTCACCAAGGTTCTCATCAAGTACCTTCGATCTGAAACCGAAGGCGGTCTTGTAGGACTATACGCCAATAGTGTCCACGGCAACCTATCTCAAGCTCAACGACAACGAAACGCTGACCAATTCCGAAAATGCAAACGAGGTGTACTTGTCACCACTGATGTGGTGGCTCGAGGTATGGATTTCCCAGCTGTGTCTCATGTCCTCCAGATGGGCACTCCAGGTGAAGTTGCTTCGTATATCCATCGAATTGGTCGAACTGCACGAATTGGTAACCGAGGTAAATCCATGATGATCCATTTGGCTCACGAAAACCCATACTTCAAGTCCTTGGCCAAACAGAATATCAAGATGGCCAGCCAGACGGTGTTTAATCCTCAAGAAGCTACTGAGGTGATTCAACAAGTGAACGAAGTTGCTCCAACCTGTTCGTCGCAAGAAGACCGAGTCGCCGCTTTCCGAAGTTTGTTTGCATTCTACTCGCAGCTTAAGCGACATTATAATATCGTGGAGTTCAAGTTCAACCGAGAACAAGAATCATTCGCGACATTGTTGGGATTGACTGAGGAGGAGTATGAGAATGTTGTCGATAGTTCTCCGATGAATAATACCCGACGACGAGGAGGATATCGAGGTGGTAGTGGTGGCAGTAGAGGTGGTAGTAGAGGTGGCAATCGAGGAGGTGGTCACCAGCGGGCTAATAACGGTCCAAAGAACAAGCGAATGTTTTGGTAAAAACAAAACCATTGAATACTAACGAATTTAGTGTATATATATATCTATCTATTTAAACTTCTTTTTGTAAATAGCAGGCTTTTTCATGTAATAATTATAAACTTTTTAAATTAAGGATTTACGCCGCCAAAAATCTCAGCCGCAGCGGTTCCCAGCAAAAGCAGCAGCCTTTCTCCGATCTGTTTTGAATATTTCCACAAACAGCCCACTACACCTCTCCTTACCGAACTCCACTATAACCCCTACAACACGAGACCACGCCATTTTGCACCACAGTCTACGTCTATTTGCAAAGTAAACTTTTGCACACTGATACACTGATCTCCAGTTCGTCCTCTCTCCTTTTTTGTCGCTACTACTGGAGATCTTGTCAAACGCGTCCCCCAGCTACACCACCATCTCATCCTCATTCACCATTGCATCATGACGCAAGACGAAGTATACCTAGTCATCCATCTTACCACCACCTGTGATGAACATGGAGTATACGTATGCAAGGACGCATGCGAAGTTATCGAAATCGCATGGATCATGCTCCACTCGAGAACACTGCAAGAAATTAACCGGCACAGTGTGTTGATCCGCCCTCAAACCACCCCCATCACCTCGCTCTGCACTAGTCTGACAACACTAACTTACGATCATGTCAAAGATGCCGGAACATTCCAAGAAGGTGTGGCCGCTTTTGACAAGTATGTACAGGAATATGCATTAAACTACGGTCACCAAGTATCATTGGTATCGCTAAACTCATGGGACGTTCGAGTACAACTGCAACGAGAAGCAAGAGACAAGGGTGTCGTTCTGCCATCGTACCTCCAGCATCCTAAAGTGTACGATTTGCGAACGGAATACACCAGATGGCAAGCGTACCACCCGGAGATGGCTCAATACAGCGCATCGTCCCTCTCTGGAATCTGCACTGCACTCGAAGTCACCGAAAGCTCGGCGGGAGCATCATACCAACAACCTCTACAGTTGCAGCCACCTAAACGAGGCATACAAGAAGCACACCTGTCATGTAATATTCTCAGAGCACTCATCGCCAAATCGCAGCCACCCGAACAGTATCCAGATGTGATGGCGCGGCCAACAGATTGCAAAGCCGATGTACGTGCGTTCTTACGGGAAGAATCTAAAGTGCTACACATGGCGAATCTACCGCCAGAAACAACACAAAGCGAGTTGGAAAGTTGGTTCACACAGTTCGGTGGCGGGCGGCCCGTTGCATTCTGGACGTTCAAGACGCCTACCCCCACTTCTGGCGGCGGCGGTGCTACGACTCCAACTGAGATGACAGGTTTTGCAGTGTTCCAAACGCACCAGGAAGCTCTTGAAAGCTTGGGAATGAACGGAAGAGCACTAAATGAACGACCGGTAGAAATCACACCATCATCGCAGGCGATATTGGACCGTGCTAACAGTATTCTCACGCATTTCCCTTCGAGTAAGAACCGCCCAAGACCAGGTGACTGGGTATGTCCATCTTGTGGGTTCACCAACTTTCAACGTCGTGTGGCATGTTTCCGCTGCTCTTTCCCAGTCAATGGAGCAGTCACCATCCAGGCAGCGACAACCGCTGCTGATGGAAATGGTCATGCCCACAAGGCTATCAATATCAAGCAGAACAATGGAATGACCAACCCCAGCAGCAATGGGAATGGAGTTGGTGGAGGAGGTGGTAATGTTCCTTTTAGAGCAGGCGACTGGAAATGTGGTACCGAAGGATGCAATTATCATAATTTTGCCAAGAACATGTTTTGTCTACGATGCGGCGCGGCACGTAACTTGTCAGTCATTGCAGATCCGCAAGCTGCTGCCGCTGCTGCTGCGTCTCGGTACGCCAATGCGACGCTTATATATGGACCCAAGAAGCCGGCCTCACCTCTGCAGTTGCATCAACCTCAACCTCAAGCACATTCTCAGCTACAGCACCCGCAACAGAATCAATACCAGCATCAAGCTCAGCAGCATCAGAACCAGTATATGCATCGAAAAGACGCTCATTCAACTGTATTTCACATGGATTTGTAAAAAAAACAGGGCTCTCACGTTCGTTTTTTAGAATATTTTTGAAAAATGTAATATAATTATAGTCATGTAAAGAATCGCATTTGTATTGTTATATTTACTGGTAGTTCACTACGGATGTTTGTACATGACAGATATGTTTACGCTATTCCTTTTCAGATGGATACAACTAGCATTGGATATCATTGATGTGGAAACACATGAAGATGTCTAGTGAACCCAGGTATATAATCGCAGCCAGATTACACCGTCGCATGATATTCCTATTGGCAACTATTGCCCGTGCGCCCTACGTCCTGCATCGCATGCCTGGCGAACTGGCTAATCTGCCATCGGCTACGGGGATCCCTCGTTGCGACGATATCATACAGGTGAAACTGATAAGCAGTCCGCTCTATTGAATTGGTCCAACATCATAGAGTCAATTCACTCTGAGCTCCACTGCGTCGAAAAAGACCATTTACATTAGGGTGGATGTTGACTTTATGCTATGAGTTGCTGCCTAATTGAGAGAGCGTAAGGGAACGTGTGGTTAAGTGCCATAAAAAGATTTTTTTTGTACAATCTTTTAAATGGGGGTTTGCTCTCATAACCACTATGAGTGCCTGGTTGGTGCGGCTCATCCCCCCTGTTTTACCCTCCACTAACGCAAGAAAACGAGCTCCAAACCGGTCTTTTTATCTTAATCTTAGGTTCGAGCTTGGGAAAAAAAGTCGGATCAAACATTTGAACTTGATTTAGAAAGGGATTATATATTTGACATCCTCTGGTCGAAAGCGCTGATTATCCTTGCTTTTTACCTCTGTCACCATCCCTTCTCCTTGTCCAGATGAGCCATGCATATATGCGTGGTGTATATAGACAACCTCACAGTCATAAGTTGTCCAACCACCTAACAATCTTATAATTACATCGAAGTTTTAGACTGGCAGACCAGGTTTGACATTCGAGAGGAAGCGAGCTATATATTCAGCGAAAGATGCGGCATCGGGTGCGGCTCTTGCCCGGCACCATCTAATAGTCCTAAAACCTATTTTCTTTTCTATTCTGTACCTCCATTTTTTAACCAATTATAACCGTCTAACCTTTTCTTATACTTTTCCTACATACTCTATGCTCTTTATTCTGAGCAAACTTTTATAAAGCCCCGTCCAAGCTTATCAGAAATTGTATTACGTAATCACAGCTAGAAGATACTAAAAACTACTGCTCCCAGACCCGATATCTTTCCCCAGAACAAAACAAACCACCACACTAATGGATGGCAGAGCATTCTCGTTCTGTTTATCGCGAGACATCGATCTCCCCTTCCGAGTCAAAATGTACGTCTAGTCACTTAGCCCCTGCCATATACCGTCACTTCTAACCCAAACTCGCCGGTCCTTTTAGATGCTCGTTGGAGGGAGACCGCCCTCGAACCCCATACTCACAGCTTGTAGAGAACCCCGACCAAATGGTTATCAAACCCGGTACAAAACAAACCGCATCAACTTCTCACGACTCAGATCTAATGGTATCTGTTCAACTATTTGCTGACTCCAAACCACTGACCATCCCCATGACGACATTATATAAACCACACCGCGCAACCGCCACCAGTAAATGGAACGAATGGATCACATTGCCGATCAAATGCAGCCAGCTACCACTCACAGCGCAACTAGCAATTACAGTATGGGATTTTGCGGGGAAGAAGACACGCGTGCCGTATGGTGGAACGACGTTGAAATTGTTTGACCAGTCGGATTGTACGTTACGACGTGGTCGTCAGAAGTGTACAGTGTGGCTGGACCGCGAGGCGGATGGGTTATCGAATAGCAGCACTGATAGCACTGTCAAATCGTTTGATGAGATGGATAGACTGGAGCAACTGATAAAGAAGCATGAAGCGGGGGATATGCCAAGAGTAGATTGGCTGGATAACCTTGCGTTTCGACAGATTGAACGTATCAACAGGACTCAACAACAACGGCAACAACAACAACAACAGCAACAGCAGCAACAGCAGGTGATATCGGGGGATAGGAATACGACAGAGAAGGTTGACGGTATGTTGAACCAGCAACATTATTTATTTATTGAACTACTACGGTTCGATTTCCCAGTGGTGTATTCAGATATGGAGTACCCGACACAGGAACTATTGTACTCGACACACCAGCAGTTACCAGCACCACCTTTGGCAGCACTAAATGAGGCGGCAACTGGCGGAATAGTAGGGCTGGACAACCAAAACGGCAGATATTCAAGTGGCAGTGGTACAGATCAGAGAGCGAGCGGCAAATCATCAACAAGCAGCATTATGGTAGTGTACGATCCTGAACAATCGAGGGAAAGTCCTATAGAATCCAAATACCGACGACTGGTGAGATCACACAAGAGTGGACCGTTAGACAAGGAATTGAAACCAAATGCCAAGATCCGAGACGAATTGAACATGATTATCAACTTCTCACCGGTACAAGAACTAACAGACGACGAAAAGAATCTTCTATGGAAGTTTAGATACTACTTGACTCGACATGAGCAGGCACTGACCAAGTTTCTCAAGAGTATTACATGGGAAGACCCTGTGGAAGCACGTCAAGCGGTGGAACTGTTGCCCCGGTGGGCGGAGATTGATATTGCCGACGCACTAGAGCTTCTAGGCCCCATGTTCAAGGACCAGAAAGTCAGGTCTTATGCCGTGGGACGGCTACGCAAGGCTAGTGACCACGAACTAGAGCTGTACCTCTTGCAACTGGTTGAAGCACTCAAGTTTGAACCAAAGTCAAGCAAATCTGATCTTGCCCGGTTCTTGATTGGTCGTGCCGCACACAATCCACGACTAGGCAACTACTTCTACTGGTATGTGTCGGTAGAGGCACAAGAAAAGAGTAACAGTACCGGGAGGTTGGTATTTAAACCTATCATGACGCAGTTACCACGGCGCTGAGCGAACAACCAGACGGCGAGGAACGAATGGCGACTCTGAAATCGCAGATCAAGCTTATTAACAAACTGTTGGAGCTGTCCACTGCCATCAAACAGAGTAAAGCCGGGCAACCCAAGAAGATTGAACAGCTTCGGGGCCATTTGGCAGACAGTAAACATGGGTTTTTGTCATTCCCACCAATTCCACTGCCTCTGGATCCTTCGGTGACCATCGTAGGGTGCGTTCCCGACGACTGCAGTGTGTTCAAATCGAGCCTGTCACCGCTTAAAATTACGTTCAAGACCGAATCTGGAGGCACATACCCTATCATGTTCAAGACTGGTGATGATTTGAGACAGGACCAGCTGGTGATCCAGATTATCACGTTGATGGACCAGTTACTGCAGAACGAGAACTTGGATTTGAAGTTGACGCCGTATCGTATCCTTGCAACTGGCATAAAAGACGGTGCCATGCAGTTTATACCGAACCAGACGTTATCGCATGTGTTATCCGAGTATCATGGGATTCTGCCGTACCTTCGCCAGCATAACCCGGATAGTTCTCGATCCGGTGCTAGCGGCGCGGGCCCTGCTGGTTCGGCTATTGGAGTCAAGGCGGAAGTAATGGATACGTTTGTACGGTCGTGTGCCGGGTACTGTGTTATCACTTACTTACTAGGGGTAGGCGATCGTCATCTCGAGAACTTGTTGATTACACCAGACGGTCATTTCTTCCATGCCGACTTTGGGTACATTTTAGGACGGGATCCTAAACCATTCCCGCCAATGATGAAGCTTCCAATCCAGGTAATTGATGGTATGGGTGGTGCACAGAGCCCGTATTACGAGCGGTTCCGTGCGCATTGCTTTACGGCGTTCACGTCGTTGCGGAAGAATGCTAATTTGATTCTCAATTTGTTTGCACTAATGACAGAAAGTTCAATTCCGGATATCCAGTTTGAACGGGATAAGGCTGTGCATAAGGTTAAGGAGAAGTTTTGTTTGGAGATGACAGAGGCGGAGGCGATGGTGCATTTCCAGAATTTGATTAATGATTCAGTGAATGCGTTTTTGCCTATGGTTATTGATCGATTACATTCTTTGGCCCAGTACTGGCGAGCATAGAGCGCCCCCTGGATGTAGGGGTTTGTCTTACAAGACGTGAATATTATATAACGAGCTATGAATTCTTATATAGATGATAAACTAATAATTAGATCTTTATAACTGTCGAATGTGGGCCTAATTTTGCCTAGCGGGATCCCCTGCAGCCAACCAATTGTCTCTGATTCCAGCATATGGTCCACCAAGGTGCCCCCCGGCTTCATATAATAAAAAACCTCCTGAAGAACCTTATAATTCTGTTCAAGCTGACACCAAGACTTCGTTTGAAATTTATAAACGGGATTCAACATCAATTTGCATTCATAAACGACATAACATCGCATCATCATTGTCTATATTAAAACTATTTCGTTTTGCTACATTCTTTGCTTCCAACTTCTTTCTTTTTTGTTTTCAGGATTTGGCTCGGCGTTCAGCTATAAACCTTTACAACAGCATCATCACTTTAAAAAATAACCTTGCCACTTGACCTTTCCAAATGTTATTTTCTTCTTTTTTCATTGGGTTTATAGCTTTGGCGTCGCCTCAGCTAGTTAATAGTTAATAACTGCACGAATACAGTCACCAGCATGCATATCTTCAAAGGCAGTGTTAATACCATCCAAGTTGTGTCGATGAGTAATGAATTCATCAACCTTCAACTTGCCATCTTGGTAATCCTTGATCAAGCCACCCATTTGAGATCTACCCTTGACACCACCAAAGGCAGAGCCCTTCCAAACACGACCAGTAACCAATTGGAATGGTCGAGTAGCAATTTCTTGACCAGCAGCAGCAACACCAATAACAATGGATTGACCCCAGCCCTTGTGGCATGCTTCAAGTGCGGCTCGCATGACATGAACATTACCAGTACAGTCAAAGGTATGATCCAACCCACCATCGGTCATTTCGACCAATTCTTCTTGAACTGGTCGAGACAACTTCTTGGAGTTGACAAAGTGGGTAGCACCAAACTTATCACCCCATGCCTTCTTCTTATCATCGATATCAACCAAGATGATCTTGGATGCCTTTCGAGCCGCAGCACCTTGGATAACACTCAACCCAACGCAGCCACCGCCAAACACTGCAACAGTGTCACCTTCTTGCACATTAGCAGTGTTCAAGGCAGCACCATAACCAGTGGTGATACCGCAGCCCAACAAACAAGCTCGATCCAATGGAGCAGACTTGTCAATGGCAACACAAGAGATATCAGCAACCACGGTGTATTCCGAGAAAGTGGAGCAGCCCATGAAATGTAGCAAGTCCTTACCCTTGCACTTGAATCGAGAGGTACCATCTGGCATGACACCCTTACCTTGAGTAGCTCGGATCTTACCACACAAATTGGTTTTGCCAGACTTGCAGAACTTGCATTCCTTGCATTCTGGAGTGTACAATGCCACAACGTGGTCACCAACAGCCACGTTAGTGACGCCTTCACCGACAGATTCAACGACACCAGCACCTTCGTGACCCAAAATAACTGGGAAGGCGCCTTCTGGATCGCTACCGCTCAATGTGTATGCATCGGTGTGGCAGACACCAGTGTTGGTGATCTTGATTCGAACTTCATGAGCCTTTGGTGGAGCAACTTCGATTTCTTCAATGCTCAATGGCTTGCCGGCTTCCCAGGCGACGGCAGCCTTACAGGTGATGGTTTTTCCTTCAGTGCTAGACATTGTGTATATGTATGTGTGTTGTTATAGATTATAGAAAACTGTAATCAATTGAAATATAAAAAAAAAAGTAAGAGAGTATAAAAAGCTGGGGGGATATCCAGATGTTTATATAAATAATCGAAAAGAAATTTCGGGGACTTGGTGGTCGATTTGGGTAAAACGTTGCGGGGTTCTCCAAAGCGCGCGCAGGCTGCCGTGGGCCGGGTCTCCGTGCGGCGCACATGAATGACCAAATCGAGAATAAAAATGCGGGTATACATTCAACCGGATAAAGTGAATGATGATGATGAGAACATTCTATTCTGATTATGTTTGATAAATAGAGTCTATAGCTTGGATTTTGGTTCCCCACGACCATACTTACGCCACATGTACGTCGCTAGCGCCATTACGACCCCCACAGGTGGTATTAACCACTCACTCCACGCCAGTACCCGACTAGGCATAATCTTTGCAATTGCTTCATCAACCTTTTGATACAGTTCTTCCACCCCTTCATCATTCTCAATGACTATATCTGCCAACTCGCGTTTGCGATCCAGAGACATTTGACTCGCGATGCGTTCGCGCGCATCCTGCATCGTCAAGTGTGCGTCCCGATTGATTAGCCGGTCCAGTTCTGTTTGTTCATCGCATACTACTGCTACTGTTTTCCCACACAAGTCGCTGAATTTGGATTCAAACAGTAATGGCACATCCATGATGACAAGCCGGTGGCCGGTGAGCCATGCTACGAGAGTCTGTCGCAGAGATTCATATCGGACAGCTGGGTGGACAATGCTGTTGAGGTGCTTGCGTTCTTGTTCATTACCGAAGATTACACGGCCCAGTGCAGGTCGGTTAAGTGTGCCGTCTTCTAATAGCAGGTCGGGGCAGAGCGGCGAGAAATGCGCTACGATTTTCTTGTAACCCTGGGTGCCTGGTTCTACTACTTGTCTAGCGATGACGTCGGTGTCAACGATTTTGATGCCATGTTTTTCATTGAGGTATTTTGATACTGTAGATTTGCCTGTAGCAATGCCTCCTGTAAGGCCAACAATCAGCATTGTGTGCGAGTACTTGTCGGGTACGGATATAGTTGTGGAGTTGCAGTCCTTGTGTGGCAACAAATTTGGGATCGGGGCGGGGTGGGGATAAAGGGAGGTGCGGCTCTGAAGTCAAAGAGCACATGAAAATAAATTAAAAACACCCTAATATACGTGTATAAAAAACATTCTAAATCTAGATATCCAAGAAAAATTACAGAAAAAAAGAAGCGTCAAAGTTGACAAAGAAAAGAAAAGGATTAGTTGGATTCGTAAGCGAGAGAATTATAGTCGGTGAAGATGGTAAAAACGAGCGAATAGAAGTTGGTAAGTCTTATAGTATAGTATCGAGCAGTCATGAGGTGCCATGCAAAGAATGAATATGAGTAGGTCAATAAAGAGCGAATTAGGTCGGTGGTGGTTTTTCAAAAATAATGAAAATAGTTGGGTAAGAATCATCGATGGTAAGCGTAGCTGGGTTTAATGAACAAACTTAGACTTGGCTCGCCAGTCTGCACCCCGACCATAGATAATAATATAAATCGGAATCAACACTAAGCACACCACAGCAAACACCGTTGGAGCCCAATGCACCCCTAATTTTGTATACATCTGATCACCAGCCAACGGCATAGCAGCCGAGAAGATATTACTGATCAACATGCATGCTGCAAACGCTGACACAGCGTAATTCTCGTACCCCTCCGCCAAGTACGAGTAAATAGACGTGAGCACCATTAATGCACCGAATCCAAACACTGCAGTGCCAATTAATGGAAGGTAAGCGCCGAGATTCTTAAAGTTGGTCCAGCCAAACATCAAAAGTCCGCCTACCACGATTATCTGTCCGGCGATCAGCTCTGGCAACCAGTACTCAGCAGATGATCCACCCTTGGACTTGGATAATTGTCGGTACAAAACACCCCATAATGGCTGCAAAAACACTGCAATGATTCCACCAGCGGCAACACCCAGGAACCCAACACCGTTCTTGGATTCTGACCAGCCGTGTACCTTGTTGAAAGCTACCGGGAACCCAGTGAAGGACGAGTAGATGATGCCCATAACAATAGCAAAGTACAAGCACATGAAGAAGATGATTCCTTGAGTAAATAACATTCGCAATGGCCGAATAACACCCTTGAGTAGTACGACGAGTGGGTTCTTGGATTTCTTTTCAATGGCAGCATAAAAGTTGCTATTCTTGCTGGTTCGTCGGATTCGCTTGGCCTTACGTTCGAGGAGAACTGGGGAGAATGTCTCTGGAACCGCTGCAGTGACCAGGAATGCCATGACACCAGACCAGATGATCATGATTCGGAATACCCATCGGAAATCGAGTTTTCGACTAACAAATGATGATAGTACCGGCGCAACAGTCGGACCAACCAACAATGCAACGGTGATAAACACCAACGCCGACCCTGATTTATGCTGAGGGAACAAATCGCCCACAACACCAAGCGAGGTTACGATGATCATACCACCGCCGAACCCGGTGAACAGTCGTCCCAAAAGCAAAGTAGTCATATTGTTACCAAGGACAGTTAGCAATTGTAGGGCAATATACACACCAAAGGAGATGAAAAATACAAATTTTCGGCCGTATCGTTCGGAGATGGACGCAAACATTGGACCAATGGATAGACCAACCATGTATAAAGTGATACCGAGGGTAGACACTTCACGATGGACTTTGAATTCTTGCTGGATCTTGTCGCTGGCTTGACTCCACACAGAACTGGACAAGGTGATTTGGAACACGGTGACGAACAATAGGAACACAATAACGACTCGTCGGAGTTTGCTCAACTTTCGAGCATCTTCTTGGTCGTCTGACCCATCCCAGGTAACCTCAATGTACCCTTCGTCGACATATGTCGGTTGGACATGGTCTTCAAAATCGTGCTTGGTGATGGTAGCCATGGAGTTTCGCGAGGTGAATGAACTAGCATCGTCCAATGCTCTGTTGAGGGTTTGTTGGCTGACATTGACGCCGTAGAGGTTGACCGGGTTGTTGTTGGCAGCGGAAGACTTGCTGCTGGAGAGTTTGTTGCTGGGAGCCACTCCGGCATGGTAGGTAGCTGTTGGCTTTGGCTTTGAAGGATTTCTAGAAGGCATTGAGGGTGGTAAGAGATGTAGTAAAAGAATGTGGTTGTTAATGAAGTGATGAGAAAGAGAGTGAATCGATGAATGAAAGAATTGATTGAAGACGACGATTTTCCGCTCCTTTTATACAATTCTTGGATCGAATTAAACAAACAAGCTCAAGATTTTTAACGGTCATCTTAAATTGTCATCTTAATCACCATCTTAATTCTAAATCGACTTGTAATTTCCATCACCTCTCAGCCTTGTTGAACCTTAACGGGATTAGAATATCAGCCACAGACCTATTAAACTTTAGACTTGGCATTTTAACCTAGCTGTTTAACATTGAAACGGTTTTTTTAGTAATATCTCGTTATGAGCCGCATTTTTATTTGGTACACAGGGGTGCACCAGCTAAGCCGAGTACTTACTACTCGCCCCACCACACGCCCAGATGATGACCACCGGCACGAACTTGGACCAAGGAACAAGCTTCATAGTTAGTCAAGATCGCGCGTTGCGAGGTAATTTAGCTCAGCAGTTCCTGGAGCTAGACGACACCTATATTGTAGACTTTTAGAGATGTACCCTCCAATCCCTGCCATTGCGGCTCATCATGCCGGTCAAAGTGTTCTTGCTAAAACTGCTCCTGCATTAGCTGTCAATGCGGTGGACACTCCTGTCAATGCGCATCTTCGTGTCCGTCAAATTGCAATTGCTGTGGGTTAAAATAATTATGAGCAGTGGGGACTTGCCAACGAGGTGGAATTAGCGCCGAACCAAGAGTAATTACTCCGACTGTGCGGCTCATATAAGTTGACCAAAGCTATAACGCAGTCCATATAAATAGCTGCATTCTTTCATGTATTTTTCCTAGGATAAGTTCTTAACTGACACTATTTATTGATCTCAGAACCATCCTTCATACAGTTACTACCTACATCCACGACAGGATCTGCTTCTATCATAACTTCCTAGCCGGTTGTAAACGCTCGAGTGATATATACAGCTTAACCATCCCAGTGCGTAGCAGTACCGCGCTTGTACCACCCTGGTGCACACTATTTTTGCATCAGCAGAAAGGTATATGTTTCAGTCGGCGAAGAGGCTGGTGGCCGTACCTTCATAATCTTCAATTATAAAATTACTGGCACGTCATTTCTCCCGCAATAAATTCGTTCAACTGTACTTGAACAATCGTCCAAATCTCCGTTTCTCCACCCATTCTTCATATTCCGTCTTAACTTATCTGTAACGTCATAGCAAATGCTGAGCCGCATATTTTCCGGCCGCGCGCGCGGGGACAAAACTCTACTTGTTTCCCTTTTCTTCTGTGCGTAAGCAATGTTTTGGCCCCGGCCGGCTAGTTGATTGCGGTGATCATATCTATTATATATATACACCCGCCAATTGCTCTTTTGTTATTTTTCCTCTGACTAAAACTTTTTGTGTGCTTTTCTACTCTCTACATCACATAACAGAAACTATGACTTCGCCAAAGATTAGCGTCCTAGGAGCAGGAAGCATTGGCACATTGATTGCCAGCGCCTTATCAAGCACAGTTCCCCCAGCATATGTCACATTCCTGATGCGTAACCAAGACCGACTGCAGACATATATCCAGCATGGTCGTAAGATCCAACTTGAAAGTGAAAACGGACACAGCAAAGTAGAACGCAAAATCGACGCGGCGTTCCCATTTGAACAATTGCGTAACGGTGATCCAATGCCTATTGATAATCTCATTGTTACCACCAAAGGTCATCAAGTTCGAGATGCATTAAAAAAGGTCATGCCGGCTCTACATCCAAAATCTAACATCTTGCTACTTCAAAATGGATTGGGTGTATATGAATCGGTGGTGAAGGAATTATGGCCCGATAGTGCCAGTCGACCCAAGGTTAGTATCGGGGTGACTAGCCATGCAGTGCATCGAAAAGGACCATGGAGTTTCAAACATGTCGGTCGAGGTGGGTTCCTCAAGGTGGCTAGTGTTCCTAAAGATGAATCTCAAAAATTGAAACTGTCATTCCAAGGTGCTACCGAAGCAGAAGAAAATGTCAAGGCTGAATTTATGGATGCCGATCCAGTAAGGAAATCCGGCCCATCTCATGAACATACCACTGACCCGACGGATTCCGAAGCAAGTGTTAAAGCTGACTATGCTAGTTTGACTATCGACAAGAAAGGTGTACGACCTGCTGTTGACGAGTCGGCGATTCCATCTGAAAGTGAAGAAGCTGTCAAGGCAGATTATAGTCCCGATATCAGGCTCGAAATGCAATCTGAGAAGCAAAGTGTCCGAATGTTTTCTGCAGAAGGTAGCGGCGGAACTGGGGCTGATTCGAATCCAATCTTTTCGGCATTGTTGGCTGCATCTGGTACCTTGAACGTGGAAGTACTGCCGTACCCGGAATTGCTGCTTGCTCAGTACGAGAAATTGATCATTAATGCTGTCATGAACCCGATCACTGCAATCTACGGGTGTCGTAACGGTGAATTGATGAATATCAAGGGTATCCGAGGCTTGGTTGAGAGCCTTGTGGCTGAAACTACCCGGGTTTTGAAACGAGACGCCGAAAAAAAGTATGCTCCAGAGACTCTATTTGTTATCAATTCGTCATTGGAAAAGGGCCGAATGACAGGTCTGGTGTTGGAAATGATTGAGTCGACAAAGGACAATACGTCGTCGATGGCGGCTGATTTGCAGAGTAAACAGACCACTGAGCTTGAATTTATCAATGATTATATTGTCAAGTTGGCCCATGAGAATGATATGAAGGCCAAGGCTAATCAGTTGTTAAGTGGATTGGTACGAGGTCGTTTGGATTTGCTGCGTCATTCCGATAAGGAGTATATGCCAATTGTTTAGTTTTTATCTATATATGTAGCACTCTACATGCGTTGTGTTTAGCTCCCCCATCTCTCTTTTCCCCTTACCTACCTCGGCGCTAGCCATCAACAATCATGTACAAAAATGAATTTATTCAAAACTTTATATATAAATATCAACACACTTCCTCTACCCCTCACTTCACTCTTTTACAGACTCTAAGATACCAACATATCCATCCAACAATAACCCCACCGTCGGCGGTGTTCCTTCGCCGCACCGTTTGCGGCACCTTTCCAGCCTTGCCAGCGCATGATCAACAACTTCCCTCAACAACCGCTTATACCCCGGGTACGCCTGCTCTACCTCTGCCTCACCCGCTGCTAATGCCGCCAACCCCGGTGGCAGACTATACAATACTTCACAATCAAAATCCAACTGCTGCTCAAGTACCGTCGCCAGGGCTACTTGTGTCCGGAATGATGGACCATCCCGTCTATTTATTGTAAACTGCGGCTCGCCTCCGTACCCCAGAAGAGACAACGCTGCCGTATGCGCTGTACGAAACCGTGGTACAATAGACGCCGATATATCAACATTATCCCAGGGGTTATCACTCGGCACCACGAACCCGTATTCTGTTAGTAACGTGGCGTTATCATGTGGACCATACGATAAAAATATTTCATCCCCTGGAGCATACGAAACCTTTGCCGTCACTGTCAATCCACGTCCATCAATCTTAAGTGCTACCGAGTCGCTGCCACATGTATGATTGAGGTAATCTGCAAATGGCGCCAGAGTCAATTTATCTCGATGTCGTCCTGTCGTTCCTGGCATGTCCATGAATATACAACGAGTATTAACGCATAACCATGCCCAACGGAACAATTCAACATCAATATCTGTATCCTGAGAAGCAGGAAGGAGTCCCTTTAGAGTTTCCAAGTCCTTGTTGAATTGGGCGTACTGTTTGAGCACTTTATCGAGGACTTTATCTGGTAAAGCGGCGCGATGGGACGGGTCGGGCCAAGCTAACGGCATGGTTTCTTGCAGCTCTTGTTGCGTAGGTAGGCTGCGCATAAATGCAATCCAGTGATTCTGTTCATTAGCATGGTGTTTATAGATATAGTATGCTAGGAGAACAGGCCCAGGACACCCAGATTTACGAAGATGTAGTTCTTCTTCGTCGCCGCGTTGGCCGATAGTTTCGAAATTGACCAGTTGTTGCCGACGTAATTTGCAGATTAATTCACCTGGTTTGATGTGCCCTGAGGCAATTACACCTCTACCACGACCTGGTAAATCTTGAACTTGTACTTTCTGCGAGATTGTCGCTCCTGTTTGCCGCAGCCATGTTTCTACCATTATGCTATGCTTGTCTTAGTAATGAAAAATTGTGTGGGCGATAAAATTTCGGATGGGCCGCCCCCACCAAAAAAAAAGTTTCCTCCTCTTCTTACTATACTATACTCACCCCGCATCTTTCTTCGTTCGGATTTGACCTTTTTATTTTGGACGAAGACGACGACCAATTCATGAATACACTTAGACGGTACGCTACCCAATGCTCGAGCTGGCGGTTCGGATTGAATCCAAATCTCAGTACAAATCCAGGCAAACTACGACTAGTCCGTCCAGCACAGGGACTCTTGACGCGCTATAACGACGCTGCGGCGGCGCAGGAGCAACTGGTAAGGCATAACTTGGACCACAAAAAGGATCCAGAGTCTATACCCAAACCATTGCCTACGTTACTATGTTACGAGATGCATCCAGTATATACCTGTGGTCGACGAGATCGGGGCGGGAAAATATCTGATTCCATGATTGAACATTTCAAAGATACCGGACGAGCAGAGTTTGTGGAAACTTATCGAGGAGGACAAACCACGTTCCATGGACCGGGCCAACTCGTGGTTTATCCTATCATC
>JAKTQM010001443.1:20759-33355 GCA_030558825.1 Blastobotrys niveus
CAGGATACGGGGGTGTGGACGTCGCCCGACCATAAGATTGCCGCGATTGGTATTCATGTGAGGAGAAACATCACGTCGCATGGCATTGCAATCAACGTTTCGACTGATACGTACTGGTTTGATCGGATTGTGGCGTGTGGTCTACCAGATAAAAGTACAACTACCATGGCGTTGCAGCGGCCCGATGCCATGCAGAATGTTACTGTTGATCAAGTTGCGCAGGTGTTTGCTGAGTGTATGGCCGCCAATTTACATTGTAAAGTGATAGAATAAACGAAAGATAGAGAGAAAGAGAGGGAGGAAGAGTTCCTTTTCTTTTGTTTTTTTAGTCTCTAGTGTATGAATTGATGATTTTCATGACCCCCAATCCGACGAGTACGACTCCAAACGCCATCATAGGCACCACGGCTGTGTTGGTGTTATAAACCTTGGTAGTGTGCAGCTTAGTACTGCTGGTCGAAGATGCTTGGTTGTCGTCCCTCCATTCTTCAGTGCCTTCCTTCTTTTTCTTGTCCGTTTTGTCTTCAGATTCTTGTTGTTGTTCTTCACCAGGACTATCAACATCAGTAGAGTCCGATGAATTGTCATTGATGGTACGCTCAGTCTTCATACCGGCTGCAGCCTTTTTGCTTTCTTCTAGGGCACTCACCAATTCTGCTATCGTCTTGCTAGATTTCATGGCCATGTCCTCGGCCGCCGCACAGCGCGATTGGTACATTTCGACATCACGCTTCGCCTTGGCCAATTCTGTCAATGCTTGCTGCAGCTGCCGATCCAATTCATCCTTCGATTCATTATCATTATATCGGATTGCCAGCTGGTGCTCCAAATTCTTGATCTGCTCGTCTTTACTGGTCAACTGATCTGCCAAATTCGTCACAATAGCCCGTTGATGCTGGTTCTTGCTGATTTGATCCAACAAATTCGCTACCGACTTGATCTTGGCACCTTCTACCCTTGCCGCATGGATCTCACTGATCAGTTTCTTGACTGTCGATTCAAACGCACTAGTTGCCGCCCCAGAGTTAACAAACATCCCACCTAGACTATTCCTAGCATGATTCATGACCAAATCCTCCAACGACGCATCTACATCCCCAAACAATGCCACATCTAATGAATCTGGTTTATGCTGATTACCACCCAGACCTCCTCCTCCACCATTATTAGCAAATGCCGCGTTAGCTCGTTTACTAGCCGAACCCATGGACCGTGGCGGCGGCGCTGGTGGGCCCTTGTTCAGTGTATTATTATTGTTATTATTCATGCTACCGTTAGTTGCTCCGCCGTTATTATTATTAATCGTGCCAGTCTTGTTATTGTTGCTAGTGGTATTATTAGTGCCGTTATTATTAGCAAGTAAGTTCATGATAGATATCCTCTCCACTTGCGAAGATATTTTTCGATGCATTAATGTCGATCCGTCCTCGTTAGTAATATCAATCCCCAGTTCCAGAATATCATTCTTCTTAAGCTCATGTGGAGCTGATTCCGAGTTATCACCTGATAATCGTTCATTATTAATGTACGTGCCGTTGGAACTCTTCGCGTCCTTGATCCATAATCGTCCCTGATGGTCCGCCCATATTTCTGCATGTTGTCTACTCAGAACTCTACTGTCAAAATATCCATTATCAGGTGTTGGGATTGTCTTTGGGTTGGTTTGCCGTCCTAGTTTCAGTACCTGAGGTGCAAAAGGAACAACCAAAGTCTTGCGTTCAAACGTGCCGTTAAGTGGAGCCAGGATCAAGACTAATGCAAACTGACTCCTATTACTACCACGCGAGCTGGTGCTGCTTGTACTACTGGTACTGCTGGTACTACTCGTGCTGCTGGTGCTGTTACTGCGTCGTTTATATACTTGTGATCCAGACTTTTTCATACTTTTTTCATTTGAATGGGGTCTTTGCTGGTGATGTTGTTGTTGTTGCTGCTGCTGCTGTTGTTGTTGACCGACCGCTATTGTCATAGATGCGGTTGCTGCTGATGCCATGAAGATATATAAATATAAAAGAAGTGAGCAAAATGGAAAATAAAAACAGGTATCGAAATCGGAAAATTTTACAAAGAGGTATATGACATCAACACTTCACCCCACATATGCTTTATCTATCCTTGTTGGTTGTTTTGTATGATGTTTACGTGTCTTGCAGGAAAGAAGAGAGAAAAAGGCAAAAAAAAATGGAACAGACGCTGCCCGCTGTTTTGTTGTTGTTGCAAACATCTTGTTGTTGTTTTGTGATCGGACCTCCGATTTGAAGAAAAGTCCCAAAAAAATTAAAAAAAAATAAAAATAAAAATCATCTGATAAACCGGCCCAATCTCTCTCCATTTGTTCATCTTCTTCATCTTTCATCTATAACGCAATGCTTCGAATTACAAAGAGATATGCTCATACAAGTACTGTACGTAATGTACTAGACAAATGTTTGGAGCATGTACCACAGCATGGATTTCAAGGTGCATTGACCACAGGATTGCGTCAACAAGGCTACAGCGACGCAGCGCATGCGGCGTTAACTCCATACGATCTCGTTCTTCATCACCTCAAGACGCAACGGAATAAACTAAAGGATGTACCATTGAAATCTGCCACCGACACACAATCAACATTATCCCAGCATGATCGACTCGAGCAATTGGTGTTGGCTCGGTTGAAAATGAACGAGGCGATCCATCCACAGCTGGAAGAAGCGCTGGCGATCATGACGCAACCAAGCAATGTCACATCGAGTCTTGCTGAGCTGCATAAATTGTCGGATGAGTTTTGGTGGTTAGCTATGGACCGAACATCGGATTTTTCATGGTATACAAAGCGATTGTCGGTGTCGTCGGTTTATGCGGCAAGTGAGCTGTTTATGGTGCAAGACAAGTCGCCAGGATTTAAAGAGACGATGGATTTTGCAAAGTATCGACTGAGGAATGTGGAGCAGATTGGGTATGCTAGTGAGAGTAGTATGGAGTGGTTGAAGTTTAACACTATTGCCGGGTTCAACGTTTTGAAAAGCCTGACAAGGTTGTAATGTTGAACGATATTATTAGATATTGTAAATGTTAATGTAAAAAGAAATTTATGATTTATAGTTATGGTTTGATAAGCCTCGTTGTATGAGTGGCCAGTCGATTTAAAGCTTGATCGATCGTACAATATACCGGTAGTCTTGCGGCTGCGGAAAAGATCTGGCTTCATGGCAATGCTCTAGTTTGTTTAGCCGCAGAATATCTAACTACATTTACGATAACATTTGTTCAGGCTATAACGAGACAACCATTTACTTAACATGTCTGTCATGGTACGACTATGAGAGTTTTCGACCCTTGTGCGGCTCAGCAGCCCCATATTCAAGGGAATGGGGTTCCACCAATTATCATTATACTTACCATCAACGTCAATTTGAGAAATTTCACAAACTCCAACAGACTGACAGAACAAACTAGCCTAAAAAAATCTTCACATAAATTAAGTTCGTCTCCTTACTCTACATCCATC
The DNA here is from genome assembly GCA_030558825.1 of Blastobotrys niveus. Lineage (NCBI taxonomy): Eukaryota > Fungi > Ascomycota > Dipodascomycetes > Dipodascales > Trichomonascaceae > Blastobotrys > Blastobotrys niveus. The sequence continues at coordinate 24,250 of JAKTQM010001443.1, forward strand.
ACCCCCCTCCGCAGCAGCCGTTTCAGTATAATTTCCCAACTTGGCGACAAACCAAAACAAACGCGACACGAACCCCCACGACATCAACACATCCACATTCTCACCCACGCATACAAAATGGAATACAATCGCAGCCTGAGCAACAGTGTGCATAGCCTAGGCAACGCCCTTCGCTCACTCCAATCTATCAATGAAGACCTTCACAGCAGTAGCCAGGACTTTGAACGCATGACAACCGTACTCAAAATGGACCATGTTTTCGGCATCGTCACCCAGACAGAGATCGACGAGGCGAAATCACAACTTGCAAACGAAACACAGCCACACATTGAACAACTCCTAGCGCGTATAGATTACGAACTAGCGAGACTCGAACGGAAAGAAAAGTCATTGAAAGCAAAGGCCGATTTGCAGCAGGTGCGGCTACAGCAGGCTACTAGTGCCCATCATCAGTATTCTAGCTCCAAATCATCAATACCGTCACAGGAACAATTGGAAAAGCTCAGACAGTTACAGCAGAAACGTGATCGGTTGGCGTATTCTTTATCACGGTTGAACTTGAAAGGAAGGAAAGCACGAATGAGCATGAAGTGGTACAGCAAGTAGTGCACAGTCCCAGCAAGTAGTGAATAGTTACATGTTCCAATGCATTATTATTTATATTTATATAAATTATGTCTATACACTCCCTCTCTCTCTCTATTCGTTACACACCGCTGCTTAATAGACAAATATCTAGCTTGCGGCGAATAGCCTCCAAATGCTGCTCCAACGCCGTCAACTTTGCCGCTACCGAAATCAAATTCGGGTCCTGACTCGCCACCCGAATCCGTTCATGTTCAATCACCCGTCGGCTATTGTACGGCACCACAGATGAGTTATGATGACCTGAATGTTTCTTGAAAAACTTGGATATCGACCCAGCGCCGCTACCAGATCCTCCACCTGCACTATCAAGGTACTCCACTGCACGTATATCTGTTATCAGCGATGAATCAGATACGTACACATCGACCACAATATTCTGGGATAACTCTACAAACTTTTCCGTGTCGGTTACATGCAAAGGGTACACCAAAGTGCTGGGCGGTTCTCGTAGGGCGTCGATAGCGTTGCGGATATACGTCAATACTGCGCTTGTATGTACTCTCACCAATGGGTTAGCATGTTTTTTGGATTCCACTGAGGTGCTGCTGCTATTATCATCTGAGGATTCGAATGTTGTCGTAACGAGTTGTAATGCTTCTGAAAGAAAGTTAGCTGCGTCAACAACCTGTGTTAGAGCAATCTCTTCTGTCGCTTTCAACTTGATTGCTAGCGACGGTTTTTCCGCGGACATAAGTGACGGCAGCTTTGCTGTAAGATCAATTCCATCAAGCGCTGAACCTGCTCTAGAGATGATGCCCTTGACAGCTTCGCTTTTGGCGCTTGAAACAACCAGTTTGAATCCAGAGTGTCGCTCACATAGCCTTCCTAGACATTCTTCGAGTCCACCTTTGACTGATGTTTGTACTTCCTGGCATACATCTTTAATAACCCAGTTCTGTTCTCTTTCACGAACTTCTTTCTCCAGTTGTACCTGCGACTTTGTATCTGTCTGCGTTTGCGATGATTGCATTTGTGTCATTGTCAATGTTGTTTTGTTGTGTCTCCGCCGCTCCCACCCATATAAATCACCTCATCTCCATATCTCATCAAACCTCCAATCTCTATCTCATATCCACCAATTCAAATGAGCAAGTACCCTGGTCACGTCCCATTGAATTTATTCCAACGGGTCTTCCTCACGGTCGGCTCGGGTATCGCCGCGGCCGTGAACCCACGCCGAGCAGACCTCATTGCTACTTTTGGCGAAATGTCAGTTCAACCATACTTCATTTACAAACTTCGCGACCAAATGCTACGAGACGCTACTGGACGACGCATCTTACGTGACCGCCCACGAATTACCAGTAAATCTCTTGACCTTACTCGATTACGTCAACTACCTCCAAACACAGTAGGCAATGTATACTGCCAATGGCTCGATAAAGAAGGTGTATCGCCAGACACCCGTCTACCGGTACGATATATTGATGACCCTGAGTGCGCCTATGTAATGCAACGGTATCGAGAATGCCACGATTTTTATCATGCTATTACGGGACTACCTATTGTTATGGAAGGTGAAGTGGCTGTCAAGGCATTTGAATTTGCAAACACCGGGATCCCCATGACGGGGCTTGCTGCATTTAGTGAACCGTTCAAACTTTCAACCAAGCAACGCAAACGGTTACGAGAGATATATATTCCATGGGCTATTGCTAATGGACTTCGATCAAAGCCATTGTTGAATATCTACTGGGAAGAGGTACTAGAGAAGGATTGCCAGGAACTACGCGATGAGATGGGAATTGATATGCCACCGGATTTACGCGAACTTCGTCGGCTTTCCAAGGTGTAGCCCATAACTTGTACATTCCACCCACCCCGATGTTTTGTACATAATAAATATATTAAATATATCGCAGATCTTTTGTGTGCTCTGCCATCATAACTTGGTTCATTTCTTTTATTTATTTATTTCTCTTTTCTCTTTCTTTCTACTTTTACTCACCATGGCTGTTACTATTAACGATGAACAGTTCTCTCAACTACGTCAAAAAGCCCTCGATGCTCGAAACGATTGCTATGCACCCTACTCCAATTTCCGAGTGGGCGCTGTGATCCTATCCGACAAAGGCGAATATATCACCGGCGGTAATGTGGAGAACGCCAGCTACGGGGCTACGATCTGTGCTGAACGGTCAGCAGCAGTTAAAGCGGTGACTACGGGTCATCGAAAGTTTATGGCAATTGCAGTTGCGACCGATCTCGACGAAGTTGCATCTCCATGTGGTATTTGCCGACAATTGTAAGTTCTAACGCTGTCCCCCGGTAGAAATCTACGCAGGAAACTACTAACAAAAAAACCTACTTAGTATTCGTGAATTTGCTTCTCTTGATATGCCATTATATATGTTCTCGAAAGATGGATCAAAATACGAAAAGATGACATTGGATGAACTCTTGCCGAAGAGCTTTGGTCCAGAGCACCTCAACAAATAGTAAACAGGTAAAAATCTGCGCACATTAAATCAATTAATAAATGTAGCTGTTTATATATATATATATGCTAGTTTTTATCCATTCTACCCCCTTGTTTTTTTACTGCTGTGGCTGCAATTCGCTACGTAGCTGTAAAATCTCTGTTCGTTTCTTCTCGGACTTTTCTTGTTCGCTCTTGATATTAGATTCCACTCGTTTCCTATCAAATACGTTAGCCAATTTGCACTATTCAGGGAGTTACAAAACATACACTTCACTTTCGATAAATTCCAATCGCTTCGCCACATTCGATTCGGCTTCAAACTTGTCCTGTGGTAGTAACACTGGACCCACCAGCTTGTAAATCTTAGAATCGTTGTCCAACCCATCAAACTCCTCCTTCACAATCTTGTTCTCTTGTAATTGCGTTTCCAGCTTCTGCCGGGTGGATACCCATTGACTGATCTGTTCCTGAATGGCATTAAACTCCTGGTTTGCCTTTTCGAACCTCTGTTTAGCGTCACTACTCATTGTGGTATCGTATGCTGGTGCGAAATAAAAAAAGAAGGGTGTTTGTGCTTGGGAAAATAATCCGCCCGGCTTTTTTCACCTTTTCGATTCTAAAGAACTTAACACAACAATGTTGAAGCTCAAACCATGGACTGAATTGCCAACTCCTCGTCATTTACTTGATGAAAACGATGATCTTGATGAAAAAGACGCCCAGTTTGCATTACAGTACACATCATGGTCGCGAGTGACGCTAGAGACCACACCAACCCCACAAATCGATACGCTACTAGTAGTGGCACCGCGTCTACATCGGTTCGCCACCGCGTTTGGCGACTGCAAACGTATAGGTACTGTCGAAACCGGCACTGTTAAGGACCCATCTAAAGCTAGATCTAAAGTCATTGATCCAACAAATGATGATGGGTTGTATGAACATGAATACGAAGGTAATGGCGCACCACTTGAAGAGGTACTTGACTGTACGGAAATTCAGTATAATTCACAACACAACTTGGTAGTAGTGGGCATGAATATGCCATTGGATCCTAAAGATTGTCATGTGTTTGCATCAGAACTAATATCAAAATTACGACCACAGAAACGTGCTGTGTTGCTATGCCCAGTCAATATGAACCCTACCATGCCTCATGACATCTATGGATTGACTACGTCTTCTACTGCTGCACAACCGGCTAATGTACCGCTATTACCGCCTCCATTCATGCTTCGAGGAGCTATGGCGTCTATATTGACTCGATGTGATCGAGAAAAGATTGATTGTGTTGCATTTGCTGTGCGTGCGGAAGGTCCAGAGGGACATGAAGCGATTGATTTTGAACAGGTCGCTCCAAAGGCTCGTCAGGTGCTGGAACAGTTGTTGAATATCCAACTGACCAATATCAAAGACTACTATGACAGATCATTATACATCTAAACAAAAGAAGAAACAAAAATCAAATAATAAAAAAACCCATAAATTAATATATACATATATATTAAAACAAATTAATGTAGCAAAATCAATAGTTAACGGTAGCCAAGCTCTTTTAATCCTTCTTACTCTTCTTACTCTTCTTCTTCTTTGGTGTTTCTTCATCTTCATCCTTTGATCGCTTCTTTTCCTTCTTTTCTTTCTTATCCTTCTTATCCTTCTTTTCTTTCTTGTCCTTCTTCTCCTTCTTTGGAGTTTCAGTCACTTCTTCTTCATCTTCATCATCATCAATATCCATTTGATCACCATCTGGCACAGAAGCATATACTTCATCAAGAGCTTCCTTCATAGCATCAGCATTCTTAGTTGGTGGAGCACCGGTATCAAAGAAATTGAGTCGTTCTTCAACTTGCTTCTTTAGCACTTCACCAAACTTGGTTGATGGAGATTCAGAGTAGTTATCAATTCTCGATGCAATAGAACACTTGTTGGCCAAGAATCGTGAAATTCGACCCTTGTTCTTCATACCAGCCTTGCCGATAAAGCTAGAGTGATAAATCAACCCATATTTTGGAGTGTTACCTTTAGTCTTCAAGGCTCTAAACAGTGCCTTTTCAGCACCCAAAATCTGAACAGTAGAAGCTGGATATTTACTCAAGTTTGTCAAGGAACCAGCATGAGAAATCAATCGGGCACCAACAACTTCACCAATCAATTCACTCAAATTTGGAGCCACTGTGTGCATCTTTTCTGTCAAGTAATTGGCCAACTTGCTTCGATATTCGGTAATGTTGGCCACTCGTTGGGCAAATGTAGTCACATTCTGCATATCAACGTCAGAAATATCTTGACCCATCGAGGATTTGGCAGCATCGATAATTCGTTGAGCAACCCCTTCATCATCCTTCACCAACGCAGCAATATCATGCTTCAATTCATCATTCACATTCTTCTTATCTTCAATCAACAGTACCAATCGAGCATAAGTGTTGTTATCGTTTACAATCTTGGCCAATTCTGGGAAATGCCAGCCGTACCATTCCTTGCATCGCATAGCAAAGGTGTTGATATCTTTATCCAGTTGATCCAACAAAGCAATAGCTTGGATAATATGGTTATCATTCTTGTTGACAGAGAACTTGACTTTACCTCGAGAATAAGCGTGACTCAACCCAAGTTGAGCTCGTTCTATATCACCTTCATGTAGATCCTTAACCAACTTTTCCCCATGCACTCGAATCCCTCGCAACATATCTTGTACAACTTCATTATTAATACATTCAACACCTGGAACAGCATCCTTGATACTCTGACCCAAGTTCTTATCACTAATACCAAGCTTGATCTTGTTCTTCTTGGATGGTTTTGGCAAAACTTCAGTCAACAGATTCTTCAATCGTTCATTAACAATCCCTTCACTGATATCATTTGCATTTTCCAAAGCTTCAGCAGCAGATTGGAATGGAGCGAAAGTAACCAATTCAACAAATTTACCAAACCGAGCTAGATCGTTGGAAGCTTCTTGGACTTCTTTAAGTCGAGCGCCGATATCTTCTGGTTGTACCTTGACCTTGAAGACTGCGTAACCGGCAGCTTCTTCATACAAAAGATAATCAGCCATTATGTGTGAATTGTCCTAATAAAAAAAAATCTTATCGTTTCAAACAGCGAGCTGATCACAAGAAGAATTGAAAGAAAGAGAAAAAGGTTTTGAAATTTTTTTTTTTCTTTCTGTCTCTGTCTGCAGGCCCAGAGAGATGTATTAGGCGCGCGCGAAGAAAAAAATTTCATTCAAATCACATGACCTGAGATTGGATATGCGGCTCAACTTTTGATATAAATAAAATTTAATTGAGAGTTGTCCCAAAAGCAGATTTTTTTTTTCTCTCTCTTTTCTCAACACTAGACAGGTAAACAACAAACATGACACAGTGCTCAGGTCAAGATTGTGATAAACCAGCAGGGTCTTTGAAATGCCCCACTTGTTTGAAAAATGATGTCAACAGTTACTTTTGTGATCAAGCTTGTTTCAAGCGAAACTGGGCTCAGCATAAGTTAATGCATCCACAAGCTATTCATGACCCATTCCCTTCCAGCGTTTATAAGGGTGAAGTCCGAGCACAGTATCCATTGTCACCACGTCGACCAGTAAAAGACGGCGTTGTTTTGCCTGATCACGCCAAAAATGGTATCCCAGTGCAAGAACAACGTCTCGGTAGAAGCACTCAGATTCATATCAATTCTCCAGAACAAATTGAAAAGATGCGACGCGTGTGTAAAATTGGCCGAGAAGTACTGGATTTGGCCGGAGCTGCATGTAAACCAGGGGTAACCACCGATGAAATTGATGCTATTGTTCATCAAGCATGCATGGACCGAGACGCATACCCAAGTCCCCTAAATTACTATAATTTCCCCAAATCATGCTGTACCAGTGTTAATGAAGTGATCTGCCACGGGATTCCAGATAAGCGGCCCTTGAAGGACGGTGATATTGTTAATATTGATATCTCAGTATACAAGGATGGTGTGCATTCTGATTTGAACGAAACGTATTATGTTGGTGACAAGGCAAAGGCTGATCCAGATACAGTGCGACTTGTTGAAACCACCCGAGAAGCGTTGGATCTAGCTATCAAAGAAGTCAAGCCAGGTGCATTGGTAAGAAGCTTTGGTGATATTATTGAAAAGCATGCCAAAAAGAATGGGTTGTCAGTGGTTAAGACATATGTCGGTCATGGTGTCAACCATTTGTTCCATTGTCCACCAAACGTGCCTCATTATGGTAAGAATAAGGGGATTGGTGTGCTCAAGCCTGGCGTGACGTTTACTATTGAACCAATGTTGAATTTGGGTAGTTATCGGGATACTTTGTGGCCAGATAACTGGACTTCTACTACTATTGATGGTCGGTGGAGTGCGCAATTCGAGCATACGTTGTTGGTGACTGAAGATGGGTGTGAAGTATTGACTGCTAGAAATGCAGATTCTCCAGGTGGGCCAGTTAAGAGAATTTAAGCATAGATTTTTTTTCGGTTGTATAATAGTCTTTTGCTAACCTTTTGCTTTGCTTACTGCTAGAATCGCAAGATAACACCACCTGCCCGCCAAACACGGAGTTTTGCAAGGGCGGAATATGTCTGTCGTGATAACTTTATAATCTCTATCTTACGATATTAGAGCACGGTGTAGTTTTCCGTACAATGAATAAAGATCATATAAGCAATAATTGCGTAAGTTCAGGGGAACAAGTAAAGAACCTAGCGCTGAGCCATATAAATAGTTATATCCTTCCAACTAGCACTTCTATCTTCATGTAGCTACTACTAACATGAATTGCGCTTTCAATTGATTCTACAACTACTTTGAACCATCCAGCCCCTCTTGTATGGACTCCATTCTTTCTTCTCTTAACAATGTTCCGAACCACCCGCCACCCTCCCGATCAGAATACCGTCGTAGCGTCCCTTACGCCGTATACCCGTACCAGGCGCTTAAACGGCATTCAGGAGTTGTGATCAGAATGCTGGGACCCTGATAGGAATATTTCCAACGAACCGGTACGATATACGATACGCTCTAATCTAAAACTTGGAATCGATCGTGGAAGTGTCAGAAAGCGCCTTCTGCAACGCAACCGCTTTTATCTTTCTTTCTTACAGCGTCTTTAATAATGTTCCTAGTTAAGGTATCCTGCACGATATCGATATCGACCGATCTCCTTTGGCATTCAGGTCCACGTCATAAGACAGGCACGATCAAAGCTGCAAACATAATCCATGGTCATGTTTACATTTGAACGGCTCCACATATACTTCAAATGAACTTTAGGGCGAAAAAAAATCCTTCTTCATTACGCCACTAGCCACTTCCCTTCTTTCCTCCTATAATGCTACGACCCACACCGTTGGCCTAATCCGGCGACGGAATTCTGATCTGATCTAATACGGCTTAGGCACCGAAACCTAAAAGCAAAAAGCCATGCCAAAACTGGAACTAGGGTAAGATATAAGGATCCAAATCCAGATCCTAGATCTCAGGCCAGGTTCATCTGTATACTCCTTTAGGCAGTTTATCGGGTACGTACCCCGGGCAACCCCCTCCTTTCTCCATCCATTTTCGGAGCTAGCCATCTTCCTGAACCGGCAGCAAGGGAACAGTATTAGGTAGGTATCGACAGCTAGAACCGATCATTGACATATAATGAGCATGGCATTGCATATACTTCATGTATATAGGGCAGACCAGTATTGGTTCAACAAAAACCAAGACAGAGACTTAGAAAAAAAAAATAAACAAAAATCAAGGATCGTTCGGACACTACGGCTTTGGATGTAAATAAACCACCGCTAACCATTATAAAACCCTCGTACCCTCCCGTCGTTAGTTTTATTCTATTCATTCACCCCGCGATCAAGCCCTTGGTTCAGTTCATTCTTGAAAGAAATAATTTTTTTTTTATTTTAATTTCCGGGTGTTTGAAAAAGCAACCAGATCGTTTGATTCAAAAACTGGATACCTATATATATCTATCGATTGATATCCAGACAGTTTGGATTTTCGATTAAACAAACATACGAAACTTTGGAAAACATA
>JAKTQM010001444.1:6533-41439 GCA_030558825.1 Blastobotrys niveus
AAAGAATCAAAAGAAGCCATGGAACCATACAAAATAACCTTCTCTAAATGTAGTGGTACCTTGATAACATTAATCAGTTGTTCGGTTTTTTCTTCTGTAAATAACGCATCCCCCGGGGTATTGAGCTCTAGCAAAAGATATGTCCACAACGACATGGATTTGGAGTCTTGTTCTTTCTGTGGTTGTTGTGGAGGTGGTGGAGGTGATGATAGTGAAGAAATGGATAATCGCCGTCGCAGCTTATCCTTAGGGGTAAGCGGAACTAAGGGCACAGGAAACCCTTGCAACAGGGTTGCTGAAGAACCATAGCCCCCTTGTTGCTGCTGTTGATTGTTATGGTGATAGTGCGTCTGTTGTTGTTGTTGTTGTTGTTGATGCTGACGATTTGACGGTTTCTCGTTTCCTACACTTGACTTGCGGATATTCGACGACTTGGGCGGTGGTTGAAGTGCTGAAGTAGTATTAGCACGTCGACGTAGCGAAGACGTTGACTGTGATTTTCGCAACGTCCCTTCCATCACTGACCAGTCAAAGTTGACGTTTTTATTGATTAAATTGACTCCTCACACACCCGGCTACTACTATATGTGAAACAAAAAGGGAGGAAAACAGAAAGGGGAAAATATCGTTGTGATTTTTTTCCCTCTTGCGATACGACTCCGATATTGTTACTGTACACACCATTTCAAGATAATAAGATAATAAAAAAGAGGGCGATGACGACGATGGAGACAGCCCCACCAGAGAAGAAAGTAGTGGGTCCTTCACAGTCACTAGCGACGTTTTTAAAATTCTTGGAACCAATTTCACGACCCGGTTTGGTGTCTGTTAAAGAAGGAAACACCATTTCGCTGTTTCTTATCGAGCAAATGGCAGATGGAAAGGTCGATCCGGATTTATTGAAGTTTGCCAGTCGGTTCCTGACGCCTGATGATTATAATGAGATTGTGACAGAAAGAAATGTTCTACATATATGCGGGTACCCACTGTGTGATGCTAATCCCAAGGGCTTGATGAACAAACATCAGATCAACTACTGGCGACCATCCGCCTCTTCGATAATATTACCAGACTCATTCTTACGCAAATACTGTTGTCGTGAGCATTACCAGTCGAGTCTGTTCTACCAGCAGCAGCTTATAAGTGAATCAAACTTTTCACGTAGAGATATCACCATCAAACCATACGGTACAATGTTTTATGAATTACAGACAGTCCTATTAGAAGAAGTGCATGAGGAATCAATGAGGACTAACCGATCGATGGAAAGTATTATTGCGGAGTTCAAATCTTTATCAGTTGGCAACGAAAAGGAGCAGCAGCAGCAGAATACGCAGCCTAGACCACCTGCCGATCCTCATTTAGTGGAACTGGCTAACGAACTCAAGGGTATTTCTGTCAGTGAACGCAATCCTAAAAAGGCATATATAGACGCCTATGATACACCTATGGAGGAGAGTATGGATACCGGCATAGAAGGGTATACTCCTAAATTTACTAAATAGCGATTCATGTATTCTTATATATATTCGCAAATGCATTTAATTTATTGTTAGTACTCTCTCTTTACAGCCAGCCAGCCGCAGGATGATTATGACGTTGGTAGTGCGGCTCTGACTTTTTACCTTAAACTTTCGTAAATCTCGTTACTTTCGTGGTAGGCTCTGATACCACTTTCCACTTTTCTAATCTTCGTTGGCGTTTGCCTTCATATGCAATGTTATTCAAGTTCATTTGTGCCACTAGCGTCGCTCGTCTTCGTCTCATGTTTTGTGCAATCCTATCGCTTTGAGCATCAAGCGTGTCAATAGCAGATTTTATAGGCCCTGTCCAGTATTTCAAGTTCTTTTGGTATTCTTCAGTTTCCATACCATAAAGCTCTTTTTCAAAGACTGCTTCAGATTGGGCTAATTCTAGCATTCTCTCCAATGTGCGTCGTTTATCAAGCCAGGTTTCAGCCTTGTATTTCCGTATGATCCCGCCAATAGTCTCGGACGGTGCATGATGTGGGTGTCTAATAAATGTAAACATGCCGTGACTTGTAGGCACAGTCTGTAGCTTTGCACCAGGACTCGTCATGTCATGCTTGAAGATATTATTCAACCGGGTGATTTCCTTCGCTTTTAGATGCTCTGGCACCAAGATAAGATCAAGATATGCTTGGTCGAGTTTCCGATGTATTGTCAGATGATTCTCTTGTTGCATCGACCGGATAACTCGTCTGCGGTACGTTTGTAATCTGTGATCGAACTTGAGACGCTCCAAATCATTGCTCTTGATAGGCTCATTGTAATCTACATAGCGATCCTTCGGCTTCGTATGCATACTATTCTTCTCGGCTCTAGGCTCTAGCGGGCGGCCCCTCTTTGCTAAAATCTGATCCACCTCTGCTTTCCGCGTTGCTACTTTACATTGGCATTCTTTATCGCCATCAATTGACCGACTTAGAATCGGCTCCCATTCAAATGCTTCTCTGATCTGACGTTCAGCGGCATATGAAGTTTTTGTTCCTTTGCGACTGCGAAACAGGTATTTTACTTCAGGCGCTACATCGGCACAGCTTGCTAACCGCAACATATGCCGATAGATTTGTAAAACAGGAACTCTATGGGCCGCTAGTTCCCTGAAATTCGAGACCATGTTGGAGGACAAAAGGTGTGCGAAAAAGTAAAAAAAAAAAATATGTGAATAAATTATGTGTGGGTCTCCCACAAAAGAAAAATTTAAGTATACATGCGACGAATAAGCCAGTTATTCTTGACTTTCAAAAGTGGGAACTTTGACGTTGAACTCTTCGTTCTCGTCAATTACAAATGCAAGTACCATATGTTCACGGATTCCCAATTCTTCCAGACTATCTGTTTCCATTGTAATATCCCTGAACGAGGTCATTTCCTTTTGATTTGGCAGCCCGATCCTGATATCTGCTGCTTGGACTATTAGCGGTTCCACACTACCCTTATCTTCTTCTTTATCCTTAGTTGACTCCTTCTTGCCATTGTCATCACTATCATCGTTGTCTGCAAGTTCACCATGCGTAGGCATAGGAATATCTATATCATCTTCTGCCATTCCTTCATCATCATCGTCATCGGTCGCGACCAAAACTTGCGTTTCGTTCAATGCAGCAGCCAACTGTTCAGTAACCTGCTTTATTGTATCTGTCGGTTTAAGTAATAGGAAAACACCAGTAGTGCCCCATTTGAACTTTATTGTTATCGGTTGCCCATTCTTGGATTTGGGTGGCTACATAAAGTCTTTTATGTTAGTTGTGCTGTCAGATATTCGGGTTTCGCATCGCGTACCATTATTATTCTGATGGGATGTCGGGAAGACAACTTTTGTAAGATTAATCAGAAACAGGGCTCAAATCATCAACAGAACAGAACGACAAACAAAAACTATTTCTAAAGAAATTTAGGAAAGCAATCAATTTATAAATACATTAACACTGTCGTTACATTCATTAGAAAAAAAAATCTTTTAAAAAACTTTTTTTTATTTCATATTAATACGAGATATATACCACAAGATCAGAAGACCGTTTAGGCGACCAAAGCAGAAGCAGTGGCGGATTCGTACTTCCAGACTGGTGGCAAAACGCCGGTAGTCTTATAGTATCGAGACAATCGGTGGATTCGAGATTCGATCAAAATCAATCGGAACTTGGAGTCCTTGTCCTTTCGGTTCTTTTCCAAGTGCTTTCGGACAGCAACGGCCTTCTTGATCAAGTGATACAAATCTTCTGGCAATTCCGGAGCCAAACCTGCCACTCTGTCAGCTTAACTGTTTCTTTAAATAATAAAGGAAATCACACCGATGCAGAGGTACAAGTCGCGACAAGAGAGCAAATTGAATGCTTCCAATTCTAGACATTTAACATCGCGCTAGATTTACTCTTTGAGAGAAAAGATGAAAACGCTCAAAACCACAAGCAGCATTCTTTGGTATCACCCAAAAATTAAATATGCCACAAGCAGGACCGTTTACAAAAATCTTCTCCCCGTTTAGTTTCCCCATTACGATTCTGCTACGAATTGTAGCATTCTAAAAACCCAACATGTCGCCAATTTGTATTATCCCTAAATGGTGAGAATTTGTGATGAACTATACATACCGTTAGACTTCAAGATTCGCAAAATCTTGTTACCAGTGACAACCTTGACTTGGGAGACACCGTGGGAATCTCGCAAGATGACACCAATTTGAGATGGAGTGTAACCCTTTCGAGCCAACTTGATGATTTGCTCAACGACAGATTCTGGAGTGAGCTTGAACCAAGCTGGTGGTTGTCGAGAGTATGGAGTAGCGGAGGAAGAAATCCCCTTTCCCTTGCTGTGCATTCGAGCCATTTTTGATGATTAGTTGTTGTTGTCGACTGGTTGTTGAACGTTTACTGTTGAGGAAACAAGAAAGACAGGGAGTCGGGCTGGAAATTTTGGTGAAAATATTTTTTCTTCTTGCCTACTGCGCGGCTTGTGCGCGGGAAAAGGTTGTTGGGTGTTGAACATTTTTTCACGTGTAAATTTGTGCATGGCGTAGTTAGGGTTTTGACAAATATCCAAATTGGGACGACAACGACATCTCCTGATGTTAGGGCTTTGTGGATGAGATCATCCGACAATTTAAGATTATCTATCTATACCCGCCCATCCCGTTCATTGGGGAAACACGAGCCGCACAGATTCAGATGAAGTACCCCCTGCAGAACTGGAGAAATTAGATGGCGACCTTTCTTCTTTTACAGTTAGATTTTAATGTTGAAAAGATAATAATCATCTTTAACAATGGGAAAATCTGTTGCTGATTGGATAAAAAAGCCACCTCATTAATGGGATTGTTTTCTTCCCCCTGGTTCGTTAAAAATTACGCCCTTCCATCTCAAGCCCACAATGAATAGCGATATCGACAGGTCGATCGTTATATCATCTACCATATCCTATACCAGCTCAGAATGGAAGAAAAGAATGTTTTGGCCTCGTGCCTAAAACTTTATCTATATTGCAAAGAAATAAAAAGAGAAAAAGAAGAATAAAAATGTTTGTCCGTTTTGTTTGTGATTTTTGATTCTCAAGAAAGTTTATTTTCCTTTTCCATCCCTGCCCACCCGCTCTCTTCTTCCCCCAAAAAATTAAAATAAGGGTCTTTGACCAAAACCACTCTCGTTTGTTATGGAGGAACCTTACAAACCATTGAATTTCCACTCTGCTGTAGAGTCGAATAACCAGTTGAAGATGAACTTGACACAGAAGTTTGCTTTGAAAGGTATGGTATATATATGGGGTACTGATATAAAACCAACCCCGTCTCTCTTGGCGCTTAGTAACACTATGGACTAACAAACATGCCATACACATTTTTGTATTTTTTATAAAATAGAGCGATTTAGTGGAGGCTTCACAGAGAAGTATATTTTGATTTTGGCAATGCAATTTGCAGCCATCATCATGCTGATTGCTTGGTATTGGATTACTTGTAAAGATGACGAACTCAAGCTGGGCAAGTGTGCAGATGTATTCGACAAGAGCAAGAATATAAGCGCCAAGCGAGGAAGTAAGAATAAAGTATCCAATAAGCGAGGGGAGAAGAAGGATCCACTTTCAATCGATCAATTGCTTAGCATTATCAATAAGACAGGGTTTGACTATCGAGCAGCAGTGAAATTGGAGCCGGTGAATCCGCAACAGCTGTTGCTGTCTTTGGCCACTAATGCCAATTGCCGTATGGATGTCGGCTTGTTATCTGGTGCTACAATCAATGACACATCAGAATTGGTTTCAGAATTAAATGGAATCAAGAATGATATCATGAAGTACCTTGATCGTCCAGGTGATGAGCAGGTTCCGGTATCGTTATTGCTGCTGAGACTTCGTTCGTTAGTGCGGGGTAACCAAGCTACAGCGGCTCATCGAGTTGAGTGCTTGAATATTGTACAGCGAATTGTGTCGGATAATCGATTCTACATGAAAATTCCAGCCAGCGTTAGTGTGGAGTTTTTGAAAGACGTTGCTTTCTATTATGGTTCGGAACTGGAACAATTGGCGCCATTGATAATACCCAGTTTATTTTCCAATTATTCTATTCAAAACGAACCAGCAATTATCATGCTGGTTGCCTGTGTCAAGGACAGATCGAGCTTATCTGCACTGTTGAGATTTGTGACTACAATGTTACGTGGGACAACGGGTGGGGAAGAGTTTGATGCAATCAGCGCCATGGAGAAGGAAGAGCCAATCGACGATGAGATTGTGTTGATCTATAAGATCTTGATGGTAATTTCCCTCAAGCCAGAACTCAATGAAGCTCACCATATTAATATCCGGCATATTCTCGAACGATCATTAAGAGCTCGAAAAGACTTGTACACGCGTCCAGCACATTTTATTTTTCAAAACTATTACCGCCTCTATAAAGAACATGGTGAAATATTGCTCGAATCGCTTCCATTGGACATCAAAGCCGACATTTCTCTAGTGAAGAAATTGTATTGTATGTAAAATGCAATAATGACACCGAATCACATAAATAAAAAAAGAACTGCAACACGATTATTGAAGCTTCAAGGTATAGTAAGTAAAAAAAAAAAGTAAAATAAAAATAAATATTTTTTTCATTTATCATTTCTTTTTCACACAGGCTCATTTAATCAAACCATCAATCTCGTCGAGATCTTCGGCATCTTCAAATTCTATAACTTTTCCCACACCCGCCTCGTTTCGCACGAGCTCGACTGCACCAGCATAAGTCATTCGGTTCTGTTGAGTTGTAGTTGGTGGACGATAGTAAAGCATCACATATGGCGACGTTTTCCGGCCGTCATCGGTCGTTCGTGGATAGCTCATGCATACAAATCGCGGTAGATTATCTGGCAATTCTTCCTGTAATTCTTCGACGCTGGTTATAGGCTCCTCCGTCTCTAATGTTACCGCATGATCGTTGTTTGTATCGATCTTGACAATGTGAGCTTGCATGGAATCAGCACGAGCGCTGGAGAATCTAAATTTCCGAAGTTTTTGTTTAGTTTCGTCTGGGATTGTATACAGGTTCTGTTGATGTGACATTGTGATTTTAGTAACAGGTTTTTTTGTGGCTGGTGAATGTTGATAAAGGTGTTTGTGTGTGCCTTGTCCTTTTAGCTGAAAAACGTTGGGATCAAGGATCGGTTGTTAGGGTAACGGAAGCTCAGATCTAAAACTATTCCGATCTATTCACTGCGATGTGATTAAAGCTTGATCTTCCTAAAAAAAAGAAAAACAAAAAACAACAGCATCCACACCCCAAACATGAGTTTAATGTCTGAGCTAAGAATATAATGGATCCTCAAGAAAAACAGATTAAGGGCTGCTCGTTAGGGTAAGGGTGTTTAAAAAGTGTTTTAACATTTAGACCCAGAAAAGAGGCACTGAAGTTAGAGCCGCTAGAGTACTGATCTCTTCTAGTCAGAGTGAAGCCTAGAAATGAATGAATGATATGCACCTTTGAGACTTGCATGGTGGATGGGTGGGGGGCGAATTCGCACTTGAAAGGCAGGAAAACTGCGTCATTTACAGGGGACCCATGAGGGCTATAGGCAAAGTTGCACATGCTCCATCATCAATTGCAATGCAGCCAAGTTCGGGCGCTAACTATCGGCACCCTACGTTAGGTCGAGGGCATACTTATACGGTAGTCAACCGTCTTGTGATATTGCGGGGCCGCCACATAATCCAAAACTGGTGGAGCCTGACTGGTAAGGTAGAAAATGAAAACATGCAGCTTTTCTCTGTCTTTGTTTGTTGTTTCTTCTGGAATTCTTGGTCTAATTGGAATTAAAATATATTAGTAGCCACGTAGAACACGGGGCCCTTGTGTGTGTGTAAATATTATCTCTTTGATTAGTGTATATAGTGTGTATAGTTACCCATCCACAATGTTGCTAAAAAAAATGCTGGTCTTACTTTTTTTTTCTTAACTGGCAAGTAAGGAGTTGTAAAATAAAAATAAAAGAGTAGTTTAATCGTTTAGAATCGTTCAATCATTAGTTAAAAAAAGGATGACAATAAAGATAGGTCGAGTTCTCTTTAGGCTGCATTCTGTTCTTGAAATGCTGGATTTAGCACCACTGGGTTCTTGCAGTTCCGAACTACTGGAGAATCCGGTAACCCATAGAATGTATAACCATTGTTGTTAGTATAATCGCTTAATGACGTGTATTTCATGATAGAAAATAGTTCGTGCAGTTCGTCTTTCGAGGAGATTGCGTCCTCATGATCATCTTCGTGACGTTCTTCTTCCGCCTCCGATTGCTTCCCTGAATCTAATGTCGGGTCCTGCAACCACCAATAGTTGATAGTACGGTTGCTCTTTGGAGGTGTCGAGTTAGCTGATGAGAGGCTGGAACTCGGAGAAAAGGTCGATGGCTTTATCGGACGAGGTGCTAATAAAACTGGAGGAGTATTGTTGTTGATACTTGACCCCGATGATGATGTAGAGTCGATATTTTCGAGGCAAGATTTGGTATAAGTATTATCAGACATTGTGTGAAGAAAATGGTTGTAAATTATAACGAGCGTATTAGTATCAGGAGGAAAGATTAAAAAAAAGAGAGGTTGATAGATGATATAAATAATAGAGATCAATGGTGAGAGGCTGGTTATATATATGTAATATATAAGTTTGTTATCTCAGGTTGCGTTGCTGAGATATATCACAAAAATCCTAAAGAAGATTAAAATGAAGCCGTTAAGATGAAAAGTAAGATATAAATTTGAACATAAGACAAGGTTAACAACAAGAATAAGCTCAACGCCGTTTTTTTGTGGATATCTCCAAAAGAAAGGTGTGTGTGTGTGTGATATGGATGGATGTATAAATATAAATGAAAAAAAAAATGAGTGAGTGAGTGAGTTATGTGTAAAGGGTATCAGGTGTCTTTTATATATTAAACACGTTGTGTACTGTACACCGCTAGTAGACTAGTTCTTTCGTGTAGAAAATATATATATATAAAATAGACCGTGTCGATCCAAAGAGATGGTAAAGTTGAAAGTTAAGAAATTTTGAGATTTCGCCCATGCGATTGGAGACGAGAAAGAGAGAGAGATATCGGAGATCGGGGGACTTAAAATGTGGAGATGATGCTGGCGATGACCACGACTTGTATAACAATAATCTAATGCCTTTTAGGTTAAACTCGTGCTTTTTTACTTTTACATAACCTCTGAACGGATAAGGGTTATCTGTAATATCGAACCTTCATTTCGGGTCGATCTAAGTTAAGATGAAAATTGGATAAATTGGCAAAATTCTTAAAAAAAATATTCATCTTTTTTGTTTTTCCACGACTAATCAACTTAAAAGCAAAATGATGATGTATGTATATATATAATTTAACCCATTGTGGTAGTTTATTCTTTTTTTTTTCTCTTATTGGGCTTGCAATTGCTCTTCTTCAGCCACAGTTGGTCGCTTCTTCAATACTAGCGGCTTACCCATGATTCGGAAGTAAATATCCTTGACATCATCGGTGGTTGATTCAAAGTGAGAAGAAGAATCATAACTCTTGGAAATATAAACATTGTCCTTGGTACCATCTTCAATTGGTTCATACAAGTCGGCAATACCCATCAACGTCTCCAATCGTGGACCCATAAGCTTGAATGCCGGTTCCAATTCCAAATGAGGCGTATCAGTTTCAATAATAGTAGATACAATGGCCAAGTAATGTCCCTTGTAAGCAACATTATGAGAATCAGACACCATGGCAATATAAATATCGTGCTTTCGCTTCACTTGGTTTTGTGGAATAATAATCTGTACAGAATCCAAGTTATCAGTGTTTGGAATTGGATGGTTCAAGATACACATTGCTCGAATGACCTTGTAACCAGTCTTTCGCACCTTATCTGGGAAATAGGTTGGATCACCAATAACAAACTTGGTCTTTGCAGTCTGGTCCCCTGATCTCACACCATTAACCTTACCATCTTCTCCATATGTGATTTCATCCACTGGAGTATCCAACATATAAGTACCACCATAAATAGCACTCAATCTAGCAAACCCCTGTGGCAATTCACCCAAGCCGTACAATGGATAGATATATGGACTCTTGCCATACCGCGCAACACTCTGCAAATACAAGTTTAATCGGTCAAACGTTTCCCGAGCTGGATGTGAAATGTAATCGTCAGTACTCCACAAGGCCATGGCATGACCCACAAAATCTCGTGTACCTGGTTCCAAACCAAACTTGAGATAAATTTCCGACATGGTATTTCGATCCAAATCAATACCCTGTTGAGTCGTTTTGTCGTTTTCATCGTATTTGCCAACAAACTCCAAAAAGTTCTTCAATCGTCGCTTTTCAAAGAACCCCATCAATGGTGAACTAATAGCTTCTCGTTCGTTGCTAGGCACCTTAGCGATTCGGCCATCTCGGTAGACATACGAACCCGAAATCTGCTTGAATTCCATGTATCTTGTGACATCAGTGTGGATCAAAATATTGGTCAACTCACCATTGGCCATCAAAAACTTTGGAATCAAATCAACATTCCAGTCTCGGTCCCTGCCCAAGTTTTCTGGGACTGAGCCGTTTGGTCGAAACTTTTGATACAGTTGAGTAAGGTTCAAAGACGCGCTTTCACCACCATAATGATCTTGTCGATCAATGTGTAGAACCTTCTTCCCTTCAACTGAAAGGATACCACTGAGAATACATTCGGTCAAGCCGGTACCTAATTATTAAAAGATACATATTAGTTAGTGATGATTCACACGATATGGCGGCCGTACTATTCTCTTAGGACGACGCGCAGGGAGGCGAAAAGAAGTCCAAAGGTCAAACCGCTCTGATTAGTACATACCCAGTACAATTACGTCGTATTCTTCATCCATGATGGGTTAACAAAAAAATAATAATAATAATAATAAGCTAGTAGATAATAGCAAATAGAGAAAAGAGATATAGATAATGGAGGAAGGAAGCAATAAGTGTGTGGGTGCTCCGATTGCGCTGTTGTTTTTATTTGTTTGTTGGGTAATTTCTTTGGTGATGTCGCTTAAAAGCAAATTTGGGACGGGGGAATCACATGACTGCGGAGACCAATAAAACTGGAGGGTAAAAACAGATCTCCATTGCATGACTAAATCTGTGTCGTTTTTTTTTTCTTTTCAAGACATGTCAAGGCCAGTGATTGAGCTGAAAAATGCGCTTTTTCGGCCATTTAGTGACGCATTGAAACGAAACGTTTTTGAAAAAAGCATTAGTTTAACTATCAAAGAAAATGAACGATGGGCAATTACTGGGAGCCGGAAATCAGACCTGCTTCATATTTTGGCATCTCAACATATCTCAGAACCGCCATTATCAAGAAGATATCCATTTTTAGGCAAAGACTTTTGGCCATCACAGGTTACTCAGGTGGTGGAGTTTGGTTCTGCGAATATCAAAGCTAGCCATTTATCTGCCCGATATGAATCGTTTCGAGATGAATTTGATGATTCTTTGAAAGAATATCTGATGAAAGCTGATAACAATGAAGAACGTGTAGAGCAAGTGTTGAACAAGTTCAATCTGAAAGGAATTGAAGACCGATGGATTGTGGGTTTGAGCAATGGACAGAACCGGCGTGCTAGATTGGCATTTAGTATTTTAAAGAATCCAAAACTATTGTTTGTTGACGAACCATTTCGTAAGTATTCTTTTTCTTCCGATTCTGAGTGTTTTATTTGGGAAGAGAGATTCGATTACTAACATGTTTTGTATTTATAGTGGGATTGGATCCTCCAAGTAGGCAAAAAGTTTCGGATATTTTGGAACGACTTCCACCCAATCCACATGTAATTCTAGGGATGAGAATTCAAGATGAATTCCCATCTTGGATCACACATGTTGCCATCACAGATGATAAAGGGGTCAGCCATCAAGGGACACTGCAAGAAATTATGCCAGAGTTGGACCGGTTGAGACAAGAGCGGCTTGCCAAGCTTGAGAAGAACGCCGCAGAAGCCGCACGGCATAATGCAAACAAAACAATTAGCAATGAAGTGGTTATTGAACTGGATAATGTATCTGTTGGGTACCGTGGCGAAAAAGTATTTGAAAATCTCAGTTTCAAAGCATATAGAGGAGAGAAATGGCATTTGCAGGGCCCCAATGGATCAGGTAAAAGCACCCTTCTTGCACTTATTACAGCTGATCACCCGCAGTCGTGGAATTCAAAGATTAAACTTTTTGGAGAGCCACGAAAGACGGGCAAACAATCCTACTTTAGCATCAACGAAAAAGTAGGACATGCAGCACCTGAAATCCAAGCCATTTTCCCGTCTCACCTCGATGTTTATTCGGCCATTTCCACTGGGTTTGTCGTTGGCTCAAACATTCCGCCCAAACAATTATCACCTAGCCAACATGCCCGCGTTCAAACTTTAATCAAAGATTTCAATTTGGAGGCAGACACGCCTCTCAATCAGCTGTCTCTTTCGGATCAGAAAACGGTCATGTTCTTGAAGGCAGTGGCGAAGGAGCCAGAGATCTTGATTCTAGACGAAGCATTTTCGGCAATGGATGAGCAGCGAATTGAGCAATGCAAGAGCTTTATAGATAAATACAACGGTGGTGTTGTTATAGTTGTGGGGCATATAGAATCCGAAGTTCCTCGTTGTGACAAGTATATTCGCTTTACTCCGAATGGTGTCCAACAAGGTAGTTTATAAAAAATAAATAATGTAATATAATATTAGTTTACTGTTACATTGCCACACTTGCATGGACTACTTCTTATCTTACTTTTATCCAGAAAAAACTTCTAAAAACGTAGATTCTCTATCTCCTTCCCGTTTCTTTGTGAGCCACCACTACTCTGTGATCATGTTTTTGTGGCTGGTTATTAAAGAATCATCGGTCAACGCCGGTGAGTGTTTCTAGTATTTTAAAGTTGCGTGTCCATGTCGCACATTTGAGTGCCAAACTTGACGATAGCTTAACAACATTTATCTACTCGGTAGATCCGGACACCGCATCGGATGCACCCTCTGTCATGTTTAAGGTGTATTTAGTTTGAGACATTCTAAACTAAATGCAGGTGTCGGTCAAATTTTTATTACTCACCGTGTTCTTCTCGAGACTTGATGGCCCACATCTCCTGATATTACTGCAGTATTAGAGACATGCTTTATGTGGTGATAGAGCAATAGTCTATCGTTTATAGATATGGATGATTTGCCCCGTTTGCTTGGCATAGCTTGGACCCCACGATTAGAACTTGGCTAACATTCAGGGACATGAATGTGAGGCTCATCATCATCGCCGATCAAACATATATTTAGTGGAGTTTAACCAGCGTAGGGTTTTCATTGGGGGAGAGGAGGGCATTAATGAACAACAAGAAAAGAACAAAAGCTTAGAAATTTTGCTTTTTTTCTGCCTCTGATTTTTTTTTCCCGTACACACCCAGCCTATGCAGCTATTCTAGTGGGTTGTCTCAATCTTTTTAACCCTAGGATATCTGCATCTCATTGTAGTTGTCTCTCAAGGTTTGATATTTTTTATCAAAGCAGGTCTACAGTGAAATCAGAGGAGGCTAAAAAATATAAATCAAAACATCAGATAGTCGGTCGCAAACAAAGTGGTCTTTTTCCGACCATCTCGCTTTTGACTGTCATGCCTGGCACTCGGAATCCCGGAGGTACTATCCTCTCTTGTAACACACATTCCAAAGCCTATTATTTGACAGTATTTTTCATGAGTACAACCTTAGGTTCTATTTTTATGTTTACGTTAATGATGGACAAAAAAGATTATAAAAGGCGATTGAATTCTGCTCTATTCCATTTGAATTTTCGATCTGTATCAACAGTTGTTTGTATCTCAAATATCTTCTTCAATCTTCTCTCTCTCTCTACCAAATCTATCTCTCTTAACGTTCAAAATGGTTTCTGCTAAACTCATCATCACTGCTTTGGCTGCTGCTGTCGCCGTCAATGCTGCCGCTGCTCCAGAAGCTGAAGCAGCCCCAGCTGCTGAGGCTCTTGCTCATCATGACAATCACCATAACAATAACAACCACCATAACAACAACAATCATCATAACAATGATCACCACAATAATAACAATCATCACAATAACAACAATCATCACAATAACAACAATCATCATAACAATAATAACCGAAACAACAACAACAACCGAAACTGGCAATGCCATAAGGAATGCGGCTCTGCTTTGACCGCTTATAACAAGTGCCGACGAGCTGGCGGCAAGCCAAACCAAAACTGCTTGTGTGCCAAGAACTCCAACTTCCGACAACATTACAACAACTGTAAGAAGCGATGCTCCAAGAGCGATTATGCTATCTACGCTCCAAAGTTGGCCCCAGGCTTGAAGCAATGCCACATTTAAGTTTCATCAAACAACTCATGAGACTTGAACAAATATCTAAAGATTCCTCTTATCTATCGCCTTATAACTTATAAATAAAATAAACATTCCTTTCTTTTTATAATCCAAAGTAAGTTATTACAATCTAAACAGTTTTAATAACTACCGGTTCGGTTTCTACTAGCCGGATTTCCGGACAGTTCCAGCGATTTGCGGCTCAAAAAACCGGTCTCCCGAGATCTGGAGATCGATTGAGACAGGACACGGCGGAGAAACTTTTCACGCAAAGAGATATAAAGACATGATTTTTTTAAATTGCACCTCTATCTATGATTATTGAATAAAAAAGATGATTTTAGTCTGAATATATCTAATGTAGTTGAATAGACCTCTCTAAGCATCAAGTCTAACGCCAACTACTTATAATTAACCCCTGTTTGAAAAAATAAAATAAAAAAAAAGTCGCTTTTGGGATCCCGGAACTCATCGGCTAATTGGACCAAGAAAATCAATTTTTTAATATTTTTTTTTACACACGACACAACAAGGCCCCTTCGTTCATTTCCCTTTTTCTTTTGCATTGTTTGTTTGTTGAAAGTAATACAATTTTCATCACACAAAATCATCATCCACAATGGCCAAGAAGAAGACAAGATCTGTTACTGCAGCAGAGAAAGCTGCCGTTTCTAGTGCTTTAGAAAATGGTCATCAGTTGGCAAATGAAAGCATGACAATGAACGGTAAAGGGGATGAAAAAGGTGATATTGTGGGATTTCAATACCAGTTAGACCCTAAAGAGTTTGGCCCCTTGGAAAACTCTACTGACCTGTATATACAACATCATCCAGAAGGCAAGGAATTCGAACTGGAAGAAGAAGATCTGCCTCGATATTTTACTTTTATTACAACCTACATTGCATATTTGGTGTTAATTATCATTGGACATGTACGCGATTTCTTCTCGAGGCATTTCAAGAACAAGTCCAACAGTGATTTCAGGGTCCACAATGGTTATGCGGCATTGCTCAGTGATTTCGACTCATTCTATACCCGACGTTTAAAGAATCGACTGACTGATTGTTTTAATCGACCAACAACTGGCGTCCCAGGGCGATATATTTCTGTTTATGACCGATACTCTAACGACTACAATGAAACTTTCCATTATTCAGGCAAAACGACCGAATGTTTGAATCTGTCATCTTATAATTATTTGGGGTTTGCACAATCTGTTGGGCAATGTACTGATGCTGCTGAAGAGTCAATCACCAACAATGGGCTAGTAGCAGGCGCCGTTCGTTCATCTGGTGGTACTTTGGACATGCATTTGGAAACTGAAAAAATTGTGGCAGATTTCGTGGGCAAGGAAGCTGCTGCTATCTATTCGATGGGGTATGCTACTAATGCCAACGTATTTGCCAGTCTGGTGGATAAGAACTGTTTGGTGATTAGTGATGAATTAAATCACGCTAGTATCCGCTCTGGTATTCGAGTTTCCAAGGCTGTCATCAAGATTTTCAAGCATAATGACATGAAGGATTTGGAACGGGTGATTCGAGAACAAATTTCTCAAGGTCAACCACGAACACATCGTCCATGGAAAAAGATCTTGGTGGTTGTAGAAGGGTTATATTCCATGGAAGGTACCATGTGCAATCTTCCTCGATTGATTCAGTTGCGTCAAAAGTACAAGCTTTATTTGTTTGTTGATGAAGCGCATTCCATTGGTGCTATTGGTCCAAATGGACGAGGTGTATGCGATTATTACTCTATTGATCCTGCTAACGTAGATATCTTGATGGGCACGTTCACAAAAAGCTTTGGCGCTACTGGTGGTTACATTGCCAGTGATCGAGCAGTTATTGACAAATTGAAAGTGCACAACATGGCCAGTTGTTACGCCGAGCCAATTACTCCGCCCGTCTTGGCACAAATCCAGTCTTCATTGAAGACAATTACGGGGGAAATTCGGCCAGGTGAAGGTGAAGAACGATTGAGACGATTAGCTTTCAACTCTAGATATCTCCGATTGGGGTTGCATCGACTTGGATATATTGTCTATGGCATTGAAGATAGTCCTATTATCCCTCTAATGCTGTATACACCGACCAAGATGCCTTCGGCTTCCAGATTACTGTTAGAACGCAAGATTGCAGTAGTGGTAGTAGGGTACCCTGCTACACCATTAACATCGAGTCGAGTACGGTTCTGTGTTTCTGCTGCGTTGACCAAGAGTGATTTGGATAACCTGTTGACCAGCTTTGAAGAAGTTGGTAAGATTTTGCGATTGAAATTGTCGCAACAACGAGATAAGAATGGTAATTTGTACCGATGGAAGTTGGAAGATGTATTGAAATCGCTACCAGAAGATGTTCATAAAGATTGGTCCACACTTGAATGATGAATTTTATTCCATAGTTTGTGCACCCCCCTCTCTAAGCTTGTTTAATCAATTAATTAATATTATTATTACACTACTACTACTACTACTATTACTACCATCTACCACTGTAATGTCGTTGGTATAAAAGATCCCAACGGGGGGTTCCACTACCAAAGAGAAAAAAATGAGCACTGCTCACGCGGGGAGAGAGAGGAGAGAGAAAGTCTCGCCTCCACCGCCCCCCAAAACATTTAAGCCACCTTTTTAGTTATCATCCACACTTTTCGTTTAGAACCAACACGACCTTTTATTTTTCCCGGAAACAACACAGAAGGGAGGTGTATTCGATACAGAAACGAATGAAAAAATGACAGACTCCAATGGGAGCGTCAATTTCCAGAACAGCAGTAGCCCCAGTGGCAAGAAGTTCCGCAGCAGTGCGGAGCTTCGTAATCTGGCACATCAAACACTTATTTATTCTGATCATGATCGGATCAACGACTTGGTAAATCAAGCACTTGGTTGCTTTGAGAAGGTATGTTTGTTTTTTTTCCCTCTCTTGATAAGTATTCTTATTGTTACGAAGAATACTAACGAGATCTTTCTTTTTTTAGTACCGTGATAGCTGGCCTAAACTTCTTTATGAGGCGGCTTATGTAGACTATTGTCATGCCAAAATCATTCTCGACTCAGTAATACCTCAACACCATGGATTCAACGAATTTGCACAGAAAAAGAGCGCATTTTATGAAACATATACATCGTTGAAAGAGATTGTTCATAATGAAGATGCAGAAAAGCTGGAAAAAATGTTAGATTCTCGCATATTAGCTCAACAGAAGAAAAAGAACCGCATCAGCCGCAAACCAGTCGGCTCTCCAAGTTTGGACGCAACAACAACGTCGACGCAGCAGCAACAACAGCAATCTCAAGAGGCGGCATCATCACCTCCAAAAGATGTGTTGAAAGCAAGGTTTGAGAAACTTCGTGGACCTAGACCTGATCCTACCCTTGAAAATAACAACAACGCTCCAAAGAGTTTATATGCATCCTCCAACCTTAGTAACGGTTCGGCTAGTACTACCACCTCCAGTTCTACCTCCGCGACAAGCACAACGAGCATACCAAAGTCTATACAACCACCTCCAATACCAAAATATCAGTCTCCTCCTTCTCATCCACCGCCACCGCCTCCACCAAAGTCACCGCCTCAACCTCCAAGACAACATCAACAGCAGCAGGTGGTGTTCCCCAAAACAAAGTTTGTTAACGCAGAGACATTGGAATACTACCTCAAGGTGGCACCCGAGTCGGTTCTGCTATTAGACGTTAGAGATCGAAAGTGCTTTGATGCCGGGCATATCGCTGCTCCCCATGTGGTTTGTGTAGAACCGATAACGATCAAACCAGGCAACACAGAGAACGATTTGGAGGACAGTATGGTTCTATCACCACAGTCAGAACGGATTGATTTTGAGGACAGGAACCAGTTTGAGCTGGTGGTTTATTACGATACTGAATCTGTACAAAATTCTTTTACTGCAGAGTCTATGGATGATCCAGAAGCTTCTGCATTGCATTATCTTGTTACCATTATTCATACATATGCATTCTCGAAACCCTTGAAACGTGAACCTTGTCTATTGGTTGGCGGTCTGAGGGCATGGATGGATGATATTGATGGGGCCATTGATCCTCCTGGTGGGACTCTTGTGATGCCATCTTGGTCACCAAAAGCAGAACGGGCCAAACTTGCAAGTGTTGTTGCAAGTGAACAACAGACGAATCGGGTTTCTCATGTTAATAGCAGTAATCATCATCATCTGCTACCTCACCATGGTCAACATCAGCACCATAATCATCATCATCACTTTGGCCATCATCATTTGAACGGTGATGGAACGCCGGTACTTCGCGACGTGAATGAATACTTTAGGCACCATGACTTGCATCAAAACAGGTATGATCTGTCTCCTCCAAAGAGTTCCGCCGCGATGGCTCCAATGGCGTCTCCTTCACAAGACTATTATCATAAGCATTATCCTCGAAGTTCATCTATCACGGCAAACTCAGCAGGGGCATCGAGTCCGGCATCTTTATCAACGGCGAGTCTGCCTCATTCTAGCAGTGCCACTCAACTTTCATCTCAACCAGAACCTGCATACCATACTCATCCACATACAAGCCCTCAGTACCAACAACAACATCAGCAACAGCAACATCCGCCAGTGCCTTCGCAGAAACATGGTAGTTCAGACGTGGTGATGCAAGTAGCCAGAGAGTTTCTTTGCGGTCTACGCAATCTCGGTAATACGTGCTACATGAATAGCATTATCCAGTGCATTGCTGGGACACCATCGTTCGCATTGCCATTCGCTGATGGAAGTTACACCAAGTACGTTAATGTTAACAGCCGACTTGGATATCGAGGGGCTCTAGCCAAGACATTTGCTGATTTGGTACAAACCATGTACAAACGAGAAATCCAGCAAGTAGGACCAACCGCACTGAAGAATCTATCGGGTAGGATTCGAGATACCTTTGCCGGTACAGATCAGCAAGATTGCCAAGAGTTTTTGAACTTCATTTTGGATGGACTGCACGAGGAATTGAACGCCAGCGGTCATCGAGAACGACTCAAACAACTCACTGAAGCCGAAGAGCGACGCCGGGAAGAATTGTCTGTACGGCAAGCTTCTGCCATCGAATGGGAACGGTATCTAAAGTCTGACTACTCATTGGTAGTTGACACGTTTCAGGGGCAATATCAGTCGCGGCTGCAGTGTTTGACGTGCGGCTTCACGTCAACTACCTATAGCGCGTTTTCATCTCTAACTCTTCCGATCCCACTGAATCATGCCCCGGTTAGTCTAAAAGACTGCTTTGACCTATTGACGCAACAGGAGATTCTGGATGGTGATGATGCATGGCTTTGTTCCCGATGCCAATGTCCTCGACGCAGTATCAAGCAGTTACGTGTAGCACGGCTTCCACAATGTTTGATTATCCATCTCAAGCGATTCCATTCCACGAGAAACAAGTTGGAGACATTTGTAACTTACCCATTCCAACTTGATTTGACCGAATACTGGCCTCCTGCCACTAGTGAGGACGAACATAAACTGAGTCAAATGCCTCGCCGTGGCCAGGTGCCTCCATTCAAGTACGCCTTGTATGGCGTTGCTAATCATTATGGAACGTTAAAAGGTGGTCATTACACGGCGTTTGTACATAAACGAAGTCATGGGTGGTGTTATTTTGATGATACCAAGATTACGCGTCATGTCAATCAGAGCTATGTGGTGAATCAACATGCCTACGTCCTATTCTATCATCGACAACAGTGATGTAATGAGACTGTTTCAAAACATGAAAAAAAAGAAAAGCTTTTAAATTTCTCAGTTAACGAATGCATATGTTTTTTTTTTTTTTTTTTTTTTTTTTATAATTTTTATTATTTAGCATTTGTTATTATCATATAAAATTTCCTACTCCCAGTCATCGTCATCGTCGTCATCATCTCCGCTACTGGTCTTTTCAGAAGCTTCAATGTTGTCTCCCTTCTTCTTGACTCGAACATAATCATCGCTAGACTGAGAAGTATCAGCTTCTTTACCCTTTGATTCCTTCTTCTTTTCTTCCTGTTTCACTTCCTCTTTATCTTCCTCCTCATCATCATCATCATCATCGTCGTCCCATTTCATATCTTCTTCTTCATTATCAACCACCTGCTGGACAACCATCTTTCTCTTACGATCCTGTTCGTCAATCTGTTCTCTCATGTAATAATACTTTTTCCAAAAATCTTCAAAACTGACCTTACCAGGTACCAACTTATCCATCAACGTTTGAAGTTTTGGATGTTCCTTAAGATCGCCTTCTATTCGGCCCGCATTTTTGTTGACATCAAACTTATCAGCAAATTCCTTATAATGATCATCTTCCTTAGCGTCAATAAATGGCGCCTCACTAGTATGCAATGCATGCAGCTGGGCTCCACGTCGCGTAGAATAAATATCGTTGCGAATATCTTCAGGCACATTGTATAACACCTCAGACGGCAAGTCTTCTCCTGCATCACTATTGAATGATGACGATCGTGCTGACAGTGGCGCATCCACAGTCACTGCCGTCTTCAAAAATGACTTGACATCGTTACCAAACTGGTCAACGTATCCAGCTGCTCTGTCTTCGATTGCTGCTAGATCCCGGTCGATAGTATCCAAATACGCCTGCGCTCGACTGGACAGCATTGAAAGCATCGAATGCTGCTCTTTGTCCCCTTTTTGATTACTACCCGTCAAAGTCTCAGTGGAATCCTCCGTGCTGTCTTTATCCCCTTCTTGACGTGGCGTTCCTTCACCGCTACTAGTAGTAGCATCGTTAATTAGATGGTCGACTTCCTTTCGCATGGTACTCATGGCCATTGTACTCTTTTCTCGAAAAGTACTCCACATGCTAGCCCATCCTTCTTTATTAGACGCGCGTTCTAGCACCTGTCCCACAGTTTTATCTATCTGATCGACAGCGCTATCTAGTTGCGATTTTGGTTTGTTTTCATCTTTATTCTCTTCAGTTTGTGGCTCATTACCGGTTTGCAGCTTATCATAAGCGAAATCCATTGTGACGTCTGTGATGTATGTATGTGTGTAAATGAGTGTGGAGTTGCAAGAGAACAATATCGGGCCGGTAGTAACAAAAAAAATTTGGGCGTTAAAGGTACCGGCTGCTCCCAGTGTACACGAACATCATTTTTGATCTCTCATCTCTCTCTATATATTGACCATGGACAAGCGTTGCTCAACCGACATGCCACAACTGGTGGCTCCTCTACGCTTTGGAGTGATACAGCCCAATTTGTACCATGGATCATATCCTCGTCCTCATAATATCCGATTTCTGGAATCGCTTGGGCTTCGTACAATTGTCTCTGTGACACCCGACCCATTATCGCAGGATCCAGATATGGCCCGATTCGCAGAGGAACATGGTATCCAGCTGATACATGTGGAATGTGCAGGAGCATCGTCAAAATCGAAAAAGAAGCGAGGTGTACCGGTGGGTTACAGTACGGCAAGGCAGGTAGTAGAACATATGATCAATGCCGATGCTGCTCCAATGTATGTACACTGTTTAAATGGGTCGCAAGTTACATGCCTATTAGTGGCGTGTCTACGCAAATTGAGTTTTTGGTCCATGGCATCTATTGCCGAGGAGTTTGTGCGGTATGCTGATTTGGAATTGGCCGACAAGACGTTTATTGAGAATTTCAGGACAGAGATCAAAGTACCTGATTCACCGGTTTGTTGGATGTGGAAGGGGCTTTCAAAGACGGGTGTGGTGAGGAACCATCCAACTTTGAAGATTAATGACGGTGATTCACGAAACAACTCGGGTGCTAATCAGAGTGGTAATATCGGCGATCAGCAAAAAGAAGACTGCGCAATGTGAGAAGCTCAAAACGGATTACCCAAGGTATGAAGCTCGGAGTTAAGGATGTTGTTTTTTTTTTATCCTTGACAAAGAGCTGGTAGCTAAACATGATCAACGTTGGAGGGTGATCCCGGTAAGTACAGTACTACTATAGGGGTTGATTTTGATTTCGACGGGATCCCGCTTTCTAGGAATGGCTCTCACGCAAAGTAAGCCGATCGGCTTATAGCTTCCATAAAAGTGCTTCGTACAGGTTTTATTCAGATTCAACCATCTGCGCACATGATAATAATGGGGAGGATTTACAAACTTGGCCGAACCGAATTGTTTTAAACCTGCGGGACCTTGTAGGCCAAGGTTTCATGCCAATATTTGTCTTGTCTAGGTCGTTGAATCAGCCGCGGGGAAAAACGGCGGCTTTAACAGAACTAGTCCGTCGTTAGTTTTTTTTTTTCCACTCATGCATCTACTTTACTCCTGCATCTACTCTGAATTTTACTCCTTGTATAAAGCGAACCTTTTTTTTATTTAGTATGTAAACATCAACTATTTTGTATAGTATCCTAGTATCGAAATATACTTGCAACTGATAAGAAAAACTTGAGTTTCAACCCTATAACCCTCTTTTTGCCACATCCGATAAATCCGCAACTCAAAGTCAGTCGAGTCATCATTGATCGACGGTAACCTTTTCCAATAGAACGGCTGAGTAACTGATTCCCTGATGCAGAGATTTTGTGTTGTTATATCCGCTTTTTTGCGTCGGAATTAAGGTGCAATCATTATGAGTCGAACTGACGATCATGACTCGTAGTCATCCATGCAGTGAACCCTTCTTGCCGTCGAAAAACCTGTTTAATTATTATTCAAAAGGTATAATGTTTTAACCTCTGCAGGCCGATGACTCCTAGTCATTTCGATTGCACCAAACGACAACAAAGATTTCTAATAATTAGAAATCAAAAACCCGCTCTATTACCACAGTATGCCGCTTGATCGTCAACTATAATCGTTATTTGTTTTGTTCCTTGTTTCTACATGAACACTATGCCCGCGTTCAAATTCAGCATCTCCGACAAAAATCGGAGATAACGAATGTTTTTTTGACATTCGTACGTTGTACCATTCTCCAGTCATAAACGCCGCTTCTAAAAAACTAGCTAAAAGGTTATAAAAAGGAGCCAATCTCTTTTCATAATGTACTTTCCTTTCTTTTCTCTTTCCTAGTATTCTTCTTTTATTTTTTTAAAT
The DNA here is from genome assembly GCA_030558825.1 of Blastobotrys niveus. Classification (NCBI taxonomy): domain Eukaryota; kingdom Fungi; phylum Ascomycota; class Dipodascomycetes; order Dipodascales; family Trichomonascaceae; genus Blastobotrys; species Blastobotrys niveus. Next base: position 29,964 of record JAKTQM010001444.1, read on the forward strand.
CAAAACCGCGGCGGTCAATTTTCTTTTCAATTTCCTCGACAAAAAAATGTCACTGCGGTTATTTGTTCGAGACAGTTTGTTTGGTCAGATTGTCTACCACCTTTCAGGACGCCGATACTTTCGCCACGCTGAAGAGTTACCAGATTTTGTCATCCCTGAAAAATACCTTGAAATTGTCAGCGGTTCACAGAATTCAATTGATGATGAAAAGCTATTGGAGGAGAGTGGGGATAACATTGACAACGATATTCGCAAGGTCACGACTCACGAAAAAGAGCCAGCTGCAGAATCTGATGGCACCATTCTAGTTGACTGGGATGACTATGATAAGCTCGAGAACCCATATACATGGCCATTGTGGCTCAAGGTGTTCTTTTTGGTTCAAGTCGGCTTCTTGACTATTTCGATTTACATGGGCGCGTCTATCTATACCCCTGGGTTCCTGGAGGTCCAAAAAGAGTTTTCAGTTGGCCAGGTAGTTGCCATTCTACCACTTTCAATGTTCGTCATTGGGTACGGTGTGGGGCCCCTAATTTTCTCGCCACTTTCTGAGCATCCAAAAGTCGGTCGAGCTCCAATTTATGTTGTTACGTTATTTGTATATGTGATTTTGCAGATTCCTACTGCCTTGGTACAGAACATTGGAGGATTCTTGGTATTGCGATTGCTTGCTGGGTTTGTAGCATCTCCAGCGTTGGCGACAGGTGGTGCTTCCTGTGCTGATTGTATTACTCCACCTTACATGTTGCTTGGTCTAGCTGGATGGTCGTTGTCAGCTGTTAATGGACCAACTTTGGGCCCATTGATTGGCGGGTTATTTGTACAATTGGTCGGTGACTATCGATGGTGTTTCTGGTTCTTGTGCATTATGGGAGGTACTACCTGCTTGGTACTATTCTTCTTCCTTCCAGAATCATCTACTCAGACTCTAATGTATCGAAAAGCTGAGCGATTGAGAAAGATCACTGGCAATAAGAACATTGCATCACCAGGTCACTTGAAGATTGAAGCCATGTCCACTAAGGAAACTTTGCAAGACATGTTCTCGCGTCCACTGGCTATTACCTTTGCTGACCCAATTGTGTTCTTTATCAATTGCTACATTGCCTTGATCTATGCTATCTTTTACACCTTCTTTGAAGCATTCCCGTTGGTGTTCCAAGGAATCTTCCATTTCAATAATATCGAGATGGGTGTCTCATACTTTTCTTGTATGATTGGTGTCTGGATAGGTTGTGCTGGTTACATTTATGTCATGTATCATCGATTCACACTCAAGTTGGTCAATGGAGAGATGGTAGCACCAGAGGTGTTCTTGCCAGTGGCTATTTTTGGTTCATTGTTGCTTCCTCCGGGGCTCCTAATGTTTGCTTGGTCGGCTACTGCTGATTCTCATTGGATCGCACCAATGATTGGTGCTGCAATATTCTCTATTGGTGCTTTCACTATTTTCCAAACTTTGATTAACTATCTTGCATTCAGTTTCCAAACTTACGCAGCATCTGTGTTTGCCAGTAACGGGTTGTTCCGGGCCGGGTTTGCTTGTTCATTCCCACTGTTTACCAATGCAATGTACGGTGCTATGGGGCCTGATAAGTTCCCTACAGGATGGGGTTGTACGCTTTTGGCATGTGTATCTGGGTTAATGATCTTGATTCCAGTGGTTTTGAACAAGTATGGTGTCCAGCTGCGAGCAAGATCGCCGTACGCCAATTAAAAATCTTTTGCATAATAAAAAAAAATGTATATGATGTGATGAGGTTCCATTTGGAAATTAAAGAAAAATCAGGTATAACAATAGTTTTACGTTAATCTACTCTTAATTTTGTTTCTTTCTTTTTTTTGCTTTACTAGTAAACAAGCTTTTTTTTTCCTTCTTCTATATCGTGCGGCGCTCCCTTTCTCAGATTGTGCGGCTTCCTATACTCAAGGATCGAGATGACAAAGACCAGTGGGGCACATGGGTAAGTGAAGCAGTGGCCGGTTCATCATGGTTTCACGCCTATTTTTAAGGCGTAAACTCATTGGCTTCTTCTAGTAAGCAACCGTAGATTGATCGGGTAGGAGAAGATCGTGAATGCGGGAAACATCGATGGTGTAAACATGATTGTTTAACGTTATGGTACACAGCATTGCCTTGGCTTTGGTTTTCAATTATGAATATTATTGTTACGGTTGCGGTTGAAGGAAAAAGGTATGGTTAAACATGGTAACGCTGGCTATCCAGCATTCGTCTGACGTTTCATTCTTCCTAAGCTTCATACTCTATGTTGTTTCCACCTTTTCTAATGCTTCAGTATTAACTGTGGCATTAGCATTACAAAAATTCTATTCTAATTTAGCAAAAGCATTTTAAGGGCCATAGTAGTTTTGAGGTGAATGCTCACTGAACAAGTGAAAGTGTAGATATTATATTTTATTTTTGAGGCGCTCTAGGAGCCCCAAATCGTGAGGCGGGGCCGGACGGGTCCTTAAATTTAGACGCTGAAACACACACTTTCTTCCCCCTTTTCCCCACCCCTATCCACAACCGCCAACCAACATCATGCCAACAACAGATAGGGATTTAAGTTATAAACCAATCCAAAGACGCAGTACCCCAGCATTGCGCTATGAAATCGCTCAATTCTCTACCGATGGCGCAACAACTGAAGACGACGAATTTGAAAAACTGGTGTACGATCTGTACATGAAGATTGAGCGGAGCCAGCGCAAAGATCTCGATCGCAAGTTTCGGGAATTTGGAGACGCCAATAGTCCAAACAGGTACAACGCACGACGGTTTTTACGCTTTCATTTGGTTTATCAACAAGAGTATAATATCCACAAGAATCTACTTGCCAATCTTCCTCCGCCTTCTAAAGATACAAACCCGCTGGATTTTGTGCCGATAAAAGGAGAAATATTAGACTACATACATTTTATTGCGCAGCCTACGCCGAATGGAAGGGTGGAGCGGGTGACAGCCTCGACGGTGAAGGCAAGTGTTAATACTGTGATCAGGTTCTGTGCTCATATATGGGGTGAAAAGTTCGAACCCCCTTCAGCCGCGGAAAAGATGGGGCTCATTCGGCAGTTAGTACATGAAGGCAAGGTTTTGGATAAGTACTAGATGGATTATCGATTGGTATAGTAGTCGTCGAGAGCGGAAGGGTAATAGTCCAATTCATTAAGAAAAAAGCAGAAGAAGAAGCAGCAGCAGCAGCGGTGTCGGGTCATTGAGGGGTGTCACAAAAGTTTTGAAGTTTTTTTTTTTTTCTTTTCAGCCGATTTTGGCTCAAACATCAGTGTATCACATCTATCATGTCAGCGAACGAAACCACATCGCCATAACTATTTATTCAACGAAAACGAGCATTTGTGAATGTGTGATTAGCAGATAAGTGTACCAGGGAATAGTATTCCAGTTTCTTTTCAACAGTTGTCCTAAAACCTACTCTCAACATATAGTATATTAGATACTTTTGCATAACTTTTTGTCAGGTCTTACAATGGTCCCCTGCAAAAACGAATATTTTTTTGTTCTATTTACCAAAAGCTCGCTATAAGATAACGAAGCTAAGATGTGTCCATTGATATGCCATCTTCAAACAGATTTAGAACTTTGCACATGACGAATTGCGTTTTGAAAAGTGTCAAACTTCCCATGACACCAAGTGGAAGTCTGTCACTACTTGATACCAATTATATCCACAATACGAACCAACCTACTAGCATCCTCTGCTCGTTCATTTCAAGAGCGGTTCATCGCACCGTTTTGTGCATCGTTCCGTGATCGACCGTTCGCGCCGTTGGCTAATCACCTGAATCACAGCAGTTCGTCTCGATGCGACATTACTTAATAATAGTAGCTTTCTCGATTTCCAAGTCGGCAGTTAACCAAAAAATAAAAACAAACCATTCCTGTCTTATAACATCTTACCCCAGATTCTTCCTTATCATAAAAACCCTGCAGTTTTCTATATATCGGCTATCAACGGATCTGATACTTCAACATCTAAACAATCAGATACATCCATATATTTTTGATCATAGCTCTCCTCCACCAAGGCTTGTTTATACTCTAGAACAGGGCCGCCCCACTTCACGGCTGAACAATGAGCCGTATGGACAAACGGCACTGCTTCCAAGGCTGCCACAGCATTAAGCCAGCCTCAACCTAGTTCAACGCATTCCCCCACACTATGCCTATCATTATCCTATAAAGTTGAGATGGTTATCAGTAGAAGTCTGCTCGAAAAGTCACCAAACAATTGATGCGATACGAATTGACGAAAGATCGACATCACTTCGGCGCCAATGCCGGGTTCTAGGTTTCAAAGCGAATGGATCGCCCGCCCTCCATCCAAACTTGTAGATTCTATGCCTGCTCGACTCCTTTTTTTTGTTTGTTCTTTCTTCTTGGTTAAGGTAAGGTTTAAGTTATAAGACCTCTTTCCTCTGGGCATTCAGGACAATGCATATGAAAGACTTCCAAGTTCTAGACCCTTGACCTTTGTATGTTCTCGGAATTGCCATGGCTGGATTTTTAGTCTTTTTTTCATTCCGGTCCGAGAAAGAAGTCATGCCCACTTGAAATAAATAATGTTACATACATCAAGCTGTTGTTTGGTGTCCAAAAAAAATGTATTAACTGCAAGCAATATAATTACCCATGGGTGTTGTAGATGCTAACTCTCTATTAGACTCTATAGTAAACGCCTGCAAGATGTGCATGGTATAATATTAAAACGCTGATCTGGGCCCCCCATCATCAAAAGAGAATCCAATCTGAGACATCGTTTTTTCCAGTCTGAAACCTCCTTCCAACCCCCTCTTCCTTTAGCCATTCAGATAAAACGTTTTTGTAAGCGAAGGGCGTTACCCCATGTAGCACTAACCGAGACCTGTGACGGGGAATATTTACCTTCCATCTCGTTGTGAACCTATAAACCCGACATTTTCATTATGCTATAAAATATCAATTCCGCAAACAGGTTTTGAGATAGCTTGCCCCTCACCTCGCCCCTCCTTCTCTCTACCTCTAGCCAAGCTCCTAAAGATACGATACGATGGAGTCTGGGTAATATTTAACATGATGGCATCGGCGACAAGCTTTTTCTTCGGCGATAAATATTTCCCCATTCTCCGCATGCATAGTGGGCCTCTCCCTAAAACATCGGTGGTTTTAGTTCCATAAAAACCTGCCTTAACAGTCGTCTTTGAACCGGCTGACCTTTCTCCGTGTTGATATCGTGCTTACTCGCTCCCCTTAGCAACGCTATTTTGCGTTTGTATGTGGCTGGTCATTCTATGCACGAGAATTGATTCTTACATATCTAGCCGTACAAAATATAAACGCGTGTAACTCCTTTTTTTTTTCTATCAGCTTGCGTACGTAAAACAACGAGCCGACGCCCGAGTCTGTTTTAGTCGAGCACGCTTTGCACATGCATAGTGAGATATCATGCAGTATAATACGTCAAAAGGTTCCTATTGCAAGGCTAAAACTTTGTCATATATTTCTACTCTGTCATCTGGCAAAAAAATTGCCAAGTCTTGCCCCATATCTCGACATTCATTACTTGTTATTCGTGATTCCAAAAATTTAGGACCTATGGACGGCTTCACTGTGGTCTTTAAAATCTATTTTTTTCTTGGACACACATACGGCACAAAAATCTAAAAAAAAAGGCCTGTGGCCATATCCTACCCTACTATCTCTAAAACGTTCAGCACGGCTAATTTCCTTACTTACTATCTATTTTCCCTCCCCTCCCCCTCCATCTTCGAATTCTGGGGCCGCATGAACTACTTGCCCTTTTAGGACATGCTGCTGTGATGTAGAAACACTCTTTGGCCCTTACCCATGACAATTTGACCCCATCTAAGCTTAATCATTGTGTACTTGCAAATTCTTGGCATGCCCCTATTGGCCCTCGTTCCGATGCATATCAGCTACAAGATAACATATGTTTCTAGAAATCCTGTATCCGAGATATAAACCTGTCTTAAGTTTTACTACTAACTAAAGAAAAGTGAGATTACATCACAGTCCCATGTTTTGTATTCCAACGGTGACCAACAAAAAAAAATGAAATAATTAACGAGCCTATAAAAACAACGTTATATTGTATAACTCAACGTCTTTATTTCTCACGCCATTGGACATCCTATTTTAAACAAGAAAAAAAAAAAAATAGGGGATGGATAGGGAGGAGAGGGAGAAAGAGAGGGGGGAAAACAGGGGGGTAATTCTTAGCAAAGAATATTTACTTTTTTTCCAAAATAACGTAGCTTTAGACATGATTATCGTGCGCCTTAGAAGACGATCCGATCGTCTTACCACACTTGATGCAGATCTTTTAGATTACAGAAATACGGCCAACTGATGATGCTGGCTCTTTTTATTTTTTGGTGGAGAGTTGAACTGACATGGAAAATTACTACGCTACAAAACTTTTGCATCGTTATCTACAGTGCTCTTAAGATTACTAGGGCAGTCATCCAGCTGTTGTGCTGAATCAACATCAAACAGTCGAGATATCTTCAAACCTATTTACATTACCCATCATTGTAATAAAAAAAACGATTCGTTTATCCTCTAAAAGTAACAGCATGGCCCAATCCCTCCTCCCGTCCCCCTCCACCTTATTGTGAACTTTTTGAAAGTCAATAGGTCGATTAAGTGGAGCATCGATGCGCATATGCACCAAACGAACGATATCAGATGCATATTGATAGCACAATTTTAAACCTTTAAGAACCGATAGATGCATTTGCATTATGGTTTCACATCCTCATCTGATACCTAGATTTGCTATCAGCTCAGTACAGAAATAGATCCGAGAAATCCACAAAAAAAAGAAGCAGTACCACACCTCATGCTGATTCTTTTTGTGAATATCGGTATATAGTTATATAATGGATGATAATAGATCAGTTGCATTAAAAAGCCATTTTAAAAAGAAAAGATCTGAGACCATCAGCGGTAACCGCCGGTCTAAATTATCTGGGTCAAAATATACCAGTCTATCTCTCTCTCTCTTTCTTCCCCCCTCCTCTCTTTTTCCCTCAAGACTTGATCATCAAGTTATCGCAACTCTGCCGAAAAGAAGAAAGGAAAAAAAAAAAGTAATCTTTCATGAAAAGCAAATATAACAGAAGAGGGGCCCATCTAACCAGGTATTCATACAGAAACAAGCTTGATAACACCATATGTCCAACTTCCAACGCCTAGACGCAATTAATAGCTCGATACGCAAATCGCCATATGTATGGAGTATTTTTACATAGAGCAGTTTGTTGTAGAGTCGTCTTAATTTATAAATAACAAGCTACCCCCCTCCTCTTCAACGGTTTTCAAAATCTTTCGTTTCTATTCTTCCATCTCCTCACACTCTACTAACCCCATTTTTTTTCTTTCTCTCTTCTTTCAAGTTCTTTTTTAATCTTCAATTGACCAATCTCATATCGTCGTGATTCAACACGACGAAACAATACAGATATCATGCAAGAAAAAGACTACAACGACGTGAATGAGACGCCGATTCAGACGCCGTTCAACGAGCTACCTTCGGAGCTGGAGAAGGTTGGCTACGAGCAGCGACAACAATTAGCTGCTCGACTGGGCAAACAAGCTGAACAAGAAAACATTGCACCAAAGGCCGATATTGAGTACATCTACGACAAGATTCTGACTATGACCATGAAAGAAGCTATCGAGGTGCTTGAAGCAGCAATTGAATATCATGACGACGACCGAAACTTCCCTACCGAAACTATGCAAAAGATCCGGGAACTTGTTCAAGGATTTGAGAAGACAGATTTGAGCCGAGACGCTTATGAGTTCGATTGCAAGGCTGAAGCGGCTGTCATCAAGTACCATTCGCCGTACCCAGAAGTGCGGGCTATTTCTGACCCGTTTGATGATCCTACCGTGCCAGTGGAAACCATTCGGTCGTACATCTTGGCAATGCTCTGGTCAATTATTGGTATGGGTGTCAACACATTCTTTTCTCCACGATTCCCATCCATTCAATTGAGTACCCAGATCATCCAGCTGTTGATGTATCCATGCGGTAAATTTTGTGAGTATGCTTTGCCTGACTGGGGGTTCACTATTGGGGGCACTCGGCACTCTTTGAACCCAGGGCCATGGTCCTACAAGGAACAAATGTTCGCTACCATTGCATTTTCTGTGTGTCTCTCCACGATTTATGTCTACTGGAACTTCCAAGTCCAAAAGCTTGATGTTTTCTTCAACGGTAAGTGGGTCACCATTGGCTACGAGATTCTGTTGTCCTTGTCCAATCAATGTATGGGCTTTGGCTTTGCTGGGTTGTTGAGACGATTTGCCATCTATCCTGCCAAGGCTATTTGGCCATCCATTTTGCCAACTGTCGCTCTTTCTCGAGCATTGCTTGTTCCAGAAAATGAAAAGGAATCTATTCATGGTTGGTCCATGACTCGATACAAGTTCTTCTTCATCTTCTTTGCTGGTGCGTTCGTGTACTACTGGATTCCAGGTTTCTTGTTCCAAGCTCTTTCCACTTTCAATTGGATGACCTGGATTGCGCCAAATAACTTCAACTTGGCTACATACACTGGTTCCATTGGCGGGTTGGGTCTCAATCCAATTCCATCTTTCGATTGGCTCTCTATCAATCAATTGCAACCATTCCAGTCGCCATTCTTTGCATTCTTCCAACAGTCTATTGGTACTGTCATTGGGTTCTTCGTTATCGTTGGTATCTGGAGAAGTGGCCGAAGATGGACTCAATATATTCCAATCAACACGTCCAGCATTTACGCCAATGATGGTACTCCTTACGAAGTGACGCGAGTTTTGGACGAAGGTGGTACATTCAATGTCGAGAAGTACAAGAAATACTCTCCTCCTTACTACTCTGCTGGTAACTTGGTGGTGTATGGGTCTTTCTTTGCATTTTACCCATTGAACGTTGTGTATATGTTCGTTGATCAATGGAAGCTTGCTCGAGATGCATTTGTTGGATTATACAAGGATTTGGTGTTTGATTTGGGGACTTTGTTCAAACGAACTGCCAAGATTATTGGCAAAGCGTTTACGTTCGACTTCAAAGGTGTCAAGGAAGCGTACCACGAAGATCGAGGTACTCGACCATCCATGTATGCTGGTTATAAGGATGCCCACAGTGTAATGATGATGCAATATCCTGAGGTTCCAGATTGGTGGTTCTTTATCATTTTCATTATCAGTTTTGTGTTTGGTGTTATCTGCGTGTGCATTTATCCAATTCACACTCCAATTTGGATCCTGTTCTTCGTCGTGGGGATCAATGCTGCTTACATTGTTCCAATGACCATCATTTATTCCGTTACCGGTATGACTGAAGGGTTGAATGTGTTGACAGAGCTCATTATTGGTTATGCTCTTCCAGGTATGTGTTTTCTTTTCCAATACTGTGCGGCGCTGTCTAAGACAGCGCGTGCGGCTTTTTAACAACGGTGATTTTTGCTAACATAATCTTACTTTTTTTTCTTTTTAGGTAACGCACAGGCATTAATGTTCGGTAAAGCATTTGGTTACAATATCAATGGCCAAGCTGATAACTACATTAGTTCTCAAAAGATGGGTCACTACGCCAAGATTCCACCACGAGCAATTTTCCGTGGCCAAATCATCGCTACCATCTTGACTTCATTTGTCAGTGTTGGTGTTATGGAATGGCAATTCTCAAACATCAAGGGCTTGTGTCATCCAGATCAACCTCAAAGCTTCAATTGTGCCAACGGGTCCACTGTATACTACTCTGCTGCAGTCATGTGGGGGTCTATTGGTCCAAAGCGAGTGTTCTCTCAACTCTATCCAGAACTACAATGGTGTTTCTTGATTGGCTTCGTTGCTGCTGTTTTGTTCTTGGTTGGCCAAAGATATGGTACCCGTATTCGAAACGTCATCCGAAACTCTTCCCCATCTGGCTTGTTTAACGTTCTTGACAAGACTTTGTTCAATATTCTTCGACCATTGAAGGTTGTCAATCCAGCTGTTGTCTGCAATGGTTTCTTGCAATGGGCGCCATTGAACTTGACTTATATGTTCCCAGCAATGTTTGTCAACTTTGCCTTCCATTACGTGGTCAAGCGACGATATACGGCATGGTGGGAAAAGTATACCTATGTGTTGGCCGCTGCTTTGACTGGTGCTACCGCCTTTAGTGCGTTGATTGTCTTCTTCGCTACCGGTTACCATCCAGTCAATTTGGAATGGTGGGGTAATACCGTCCATACTGCTGGTCTGGATGCGGCTGATCCACCATTGAAGACGCCTGCTGAAGGTGAATATTTTGGGTTGCGAAAGGGCGAATTCTACTAACCGGCTTCTTCACTTTCGATGATGAATCTTATAATGATGATATGTTATTTTTTAATTATCTAATGGTCTTGAGACGATAATGATTATGTTTTTTCTTTCTTTTTTTTTTTTTCGATATATATAAAATAATTTCTATAGTTTTGTCTGTTTTAAAATAAATGTTGTATTTGTACACTTTAAAGTTCAAGTTTTAGCCAACTATTGGAAAGCTGGGGGATGTTTGCATATTAAACAAATGGTTAGAAACTTGTGAATTTAGAACAATCTTCTGCTTTATAACAATGAATTCCGAGAGGTTTTTCTTTTTTGTCGGTCAGTCATGAAAGAACTATATTTACGTACATAGCGAACGTGAAAGCATCGATTACATTGCGTCTTCCAGCCGCAAGAGCCGCACGTCATGATACAACCGTCAAACCTTCTCCGTTTGCGTGTATCCTCTGGCAACCAAAAAACAGGAGCCAGGTAACAGTAAGGACGGTGAAGTATCCTTTGCTAGGACCCTTGGTCGTGACATGAGCACTTTCTGCGTAAAGGTGTTGAGCACTTTCTGCGTAAAGGTGTTGAGCACTTTCTGCGTAAAGGTATTGAGCACTAATTGCGTAAAGGTATTGAGCACTAATTGCGTAAAGGTATGAAGCACTAATTGCGTAAAGGTATTGAGCACTAATTGCGTAAAGGTATGAAGCACTTTCTGCGTAAAGATGTGAAGCACTAATTGCGTAAAGGTGTGAAGCACTATTTGCGTAAAGGTATTGAGCACTAATTGCGTAAAGGTATGAAGCACTTTCTGCGTAAAGGTGTTAAGCACTAATTGCGTAAAGGTGTTGAGCACTATTTGCGTAAAGGTATTGAGCACTAATTGCGTAAAGGTATGAAGCACTAATTGCGTAAAGGTATTGAGCACTAATTGCGTAAAGGTATGAAGCACTTTCTGCGTAAAGATGTGAAGCACTAATTGCGTAAAGGTGTGAAGCACTATTTGCGTAAAGATGTTGAGCACTATCTGCGTAAAGGTATTGAGCACTATCTGCGTAAAGATGTTGAGCACTATTTGCGTAAAGGTATTGAGCACTATCTGCGTAAAGATGTTGAGCACTATTTGCGTAAAGATGTTGAGCACTAATTGCGTAAAGGTAT